>JAFMNZ010000071.1:0-230997 GCA_019207045.1 Branchiostoma floridae x Branchiostoma belcheri | reverse complement strand
GTGTGTTTGAATGGTTCCATTCACAATGATCACGGACCCAGAACCACCGCCTCCAACCCGGGTTAGTGGAAGGACGTCATTCATTCCATTAGCGTCACTGCTCAAACTGAAAACTAAGTTGAAGAAAATGCATTTTTCGAGTAGCATATTGACCTTATGCTAAGCAGATGACGTTGAACTAATGCTTCTAACATGTGACTGCTTTTACAATATAATGCTACATAATGAGATGTTTTGTTTAACTTAACAGTATGAGTTATACACTGTTGGTAGCCGCGTTTAAAAACACTACTAACCTTTTGTGGTCACTGGTAAGTATGTGTAGATGAATATAATATATTGTAGCCCAAAGTTCCCTAGTCTGTATGCTTTTGATGTTCTCTATGTAAATAATTATGCATAATGTTACTTTGTAGTATCCTTTTCAAAATTTAAAAAACAGTACACTTAATTCTAATAGCGATGATTAACTTACAGGTTGCTGTGATGCCTTCCTCTTCCCGTGGAGTTCCCCAGGACAATCCTGCATAGCTGAGGTCAGTGACCATGACCGTGTCATCAATATGCACATCTTCTGGTAGGGGAACTTCATCGCCAAACGGAACTGTCGTGTTTGTGTGAGCAACGTCTGGATATCCAAAGAGGACTGTTACACCTAAAGAATCAAGGAAGAAAAGCGATTACATAAGTGATTACAATAAGACTATAAGTGTTATATCGGCCAATAAGCTTGTACAAACGATGCATATTTTCTCAAGATGCTGACGAAAAGCAAAACTTTAATTAAAGTCCATTCTATCATGACAAATATCTAGAATCCTTTGCACAAAGCTTGTATAGGATTATGAGTCACCTGATGTTGTTACTGTAGATTGTAATCCTGCCCCGTTCACAGCCCTTAGAGTGACGTAATATGTGGATCCGTGAAGTAGGTGTCCTTCAAGGTCAGAGTTCACTGCTAGGACCTTTAGTCCATTTGACCTTAAAGGCTGTACGTCTGTTCCCCCTGGAGACGTTCCTATTGCCCAAAAGTACTCCACCACCTGCAACAGACACAAGCTTTTATTATTTCTTATCATTAATTTGCAACCATTTTTTTCATGCCCTGAAAGTTTTCGAAAGAGCACGGTTGTGTTTTAGTTATTAGATCACCTACCTGGCTTTCTCTATCGAAAGCCCTGTACCTAACAGCGATGGTACTGTTGCTTCCCTGGAAGTCGCTTATCTCTTCATCATCCCACGACATGTCCACATGGTAAATCTTCTGTATGTCCGGGGGTGTCACGTCTATGTTCACGCCATTAGAGGACGACATAACCACACGACCTGATCCTGTTGATTATAGAGAAACTCGATTAGCAACGTATATTTTGTTTTTACAAAATATATATAATGCACAATGCAACTAAGCATATGATGATCATGGATCAAGTAGCAACAAGAATATGTCAAACATATGAAGAAAACCGTACAATTTATGCTTATTGGAACGATAGATGCAGTATATCTTTCTTTTTGTATATCTTATTCGAGGCAAACATATGAAAACCTAATACAGGCTGGCTTCATGAACATACCTGACACGGCTTTCACTGTGATGTAGTAGACCGCAGCACCGTCTGTAACGTTTATACCGTCTAGCTGCTTGAAGCTGACATTAGGACTAAGAGTCAGGTTGTCTATCCTGACATGGAAGGCTGAAGTGTCCATGTTGGAACAGTCCGGGTCACAGTCAAACTTGTCACATGGCTTTACACAGGGCACACAGGTACGGGCGACCTGATGATAAAAGTAATTGTTGTTAATACGTTATTACTAAAATGAACGCGCTTTCTAATTCTAATTTAAGCGTGTTATGACGTACAGAATAGAATTTCAAAACGATTTTAGATCTGACTGACTTCACGAAAAGGCGCGACGTCATCCTTCAGCCTCTCGGTCCCCACTCCTGCGTAGAAGACGGAGACACTGTTGTCCCCGGGACGGAATGGGTCTCCATAGCGGCACAGGTTATCAGCGCTCGGTGGTAGCCTGAGAAATATTAGCGTATTTTCTTTATCAGTACCATTGCGGAAATTTTCTAAGGCAGGGGCGCATTATGTCTGTCTTTCAATTGAAAACAAAGACAACCTGGTTTTGTATCAAGAAATAAACTGATTTGATACATTTTAAGTTATTATTTATCAAATTAATTTCGTAATTTGTAATTCCCTTGCCCCCAATAATGGATCGTCATACGAAAGGTGCATATAAGATATTTTATTCAATGTTGCCCTGTATGATATAAGTACGTTTTGAAAAGACATATTCAAATTTCTCTAACCTCAGGTGTTTGAAAAACGCCGTAGCTTCAGGACTACTGAATACGTCTTGCACTTCAGGTACGAAGTCGTCCCTGTTCCAGACGGCCAGGGTGAGCTGGGTTTGGTCGCTGAAGACTGGGATGCCGCTCATGATGGCCAACGATCTGCCATCGATGATTAGCTCCAGGTTCCAATCCTCCTACATATAAAAACAAAATTGAAAGGGGATTGTATGTAAGGTACATATTAGAGATTTTAGCTGTCTTTAAACACAACAAACTGCTCACCCTGAACTGAGTGCCTCCTAAAGACTAGTTTTTTTTTTTACACAGGAGACCGAGATCGGTCTTGTCGGAGCACATTGATATTGAATTACCGGGACATTCCATCACTTTGGACAAAGATATTGGACAATGAAGTATACTAACACAGATCAGTTTCCATGCTAACGCTCGATACGTGCAGTTATTAAACGGTTTAAGATATATCACTTTTAAAAAATCAGTGTTTCCAAATACGTATTTTGAAAAAAAAATGTTTACCCCAACGGCAAATGTCCTTTCTATAGTAATCTTCAACTCATAAGTGTGCCATCCGACTGTTGGGTCGAAATCTAGAGTGATCATCTCTTCAACTGGCTCAACTGTATCGTTCTCGAATCGGCACCACAACAAGGCATAATTCCCCTCCATATCTCCAGTCAGAATACCTACAAAGGACAAAGCGTAAGGGATATGAAAGATATGTTTAAATTAAATTAGTGGATTGATACGAAAAGTAAAAAAAATAAATGTCAAATGTAAGAGACATAAACAAACTCTGTACAAACTGACTGTAAATGTATAAAGTGGAAGGTATTTAATTTTTGTTACGTGAGTGAATTTGAAGTCCACATCCTCTGTATGGCACTTTTGTATGAGTGTGGCCGCCAGGACGTACGTTATCTTCAACAACCGACTTGTAGTCCGTTGTAGTCATTGGCTGTGCAGACGTAGGAGTGGCGGAACTGTCGAGTTGATATTGAGCGCAGTTGCACAGGCATTCATCTTGTCCATCAGGAGCTAATGTAAAGTAAACGGTTATCATCGTTCCAACTTTGTCATTATATGTTGTCATTCTCTGATGAGAACTAAAGCCATGTTACAAAAAGAAAACAATAGTTACCCTACGTACAAATACAGTATGAAAATTAAACATAGAAAGGATTCGATATCACATATGTGTATAGAATTACCTGTGGTTGAGTTTGTTAGTCCTGTGTTATTTGCTGACCTTCCTGTGTTGTTTCTTAGACAACATGTACAATCTTCAGGTTCAGCTTCCTCCCGAGCCCACTGCTCTACTGGAGCCTCCAAGTCTCCCACCACGCCTGCCGGGCCGTCCCAGAACACAACACTGGTGACGGCTTTGATGTCGCCGCTCGCAGCGATCATGTCGAACCTGTAGGAGCCGCCTCCCTGCATGTCTGCCCGGGTGGAGTACGCACCTGAGTACATCCGTGTCTGTTGTACGTCTCTAGACATGGTGATGGACAAGCCGTCTTCACCAAATGTCACCTAAGGTGTCGAAGAATTGAAAAAGGCAATGAACGATGGGAAAGGAACGACGAAAAAAAGAACAATTTAGATCACATATGGGATGATTAGTGCAGCTGACACAGGATGGAATATCTCTTTTGCTATCTGAATTCCTCTCTGTTATTTCCTAATTATATGATGTGTGCCTCAAAATCAACCGCACCTCATCTGGAGTGAACAATATCCTGTGGTCACTAAGTAGGCCATGGATAGAGTCCGAGGAGACAGAACTCCACCCAGCTTCCTCCCTCTCCATGAGGTACTGACGGGAAGGACACTTATTACCATCGTGGGTCGGCAGGTAGATGAACGTTCCTTGGGTTGAGAGGATAAAATGTATCAATACAAAGCTTCATTAATGCCAATATATTGAAATAGGCACACTAACATTTTATGTTGGTATTGATATAACAATAGAATGCAGTTGAAACTATCTATACGTCATTTAACTTTAGCTTTAGACAAGATCGCACGTAAAAGACGTATTCAAAAACAGGTGTACCAATGGCAAAACACTTGAATTGAATTAAGGCTTTTTTGAAAAACAGAGAGCAGAAGCAAGTAGAAGTCTAGGCCTAAGGCCTCCGCTGCAGTTAAGAGCAGCATCGGGAGTTCCACAATAAACCGTCCCGGGCACATTCCTGCACATAAACGATTTGCCAGATCAGCTCGATTCAAATGTAAGTTTATTTGGCAATAATTTCTTGTTACATATAGAATTCAATATAAACAACCCAGAATAATGGCAAAGAAAATGGCTTTGCACTTTTGAAAATGGCTCACGTAAATTATAAATCATAAATAGGAATTATTGATTTCTCACCTTCCATGGTGGTTGTTGAACTTTGATGAGTGACATCACTGCTGAAGTCCCTCCCATCTTTAACCGTTCCACCAATCGGATCCTCCAGATCCAGCAGGACGGGTGGGGACTCCGTTATGATTGACAGGCCTGCCTTGTTGAAGGTTCGCAGCCTCACGAAGTACGGAATACCGGGCTTGGTAGAAAAAATTAATTGCGATTTTACATTAGCTTTTCGACAATGAAATATAGATGCAAGATGCATAAACTGTCGTGATGCTTAGTAAGTATTTAAAACAATATGAACCCATGACCGAACACAATAATGTAAAACCTAACTGCATATGTAAAACTATAGATACTGCCTACCTCAAGTGTGATGTCTGTCACCGTGTATTTGGTGTCATTGGATAGAACAGGTACAAAGTCCGTGACTTGAGACCGTTCATCAGAGTCCTCTGTACAGGCTGTCCCTGAGAACACGGCGATCTCGTAATGATCAATGCCGCTCTCAGGGTCAGAGAAGTCAGTCCAGGAAACATGCAGTTCATCGGTCCTGCTTGAGTAGGAGGCAGCCTGTAAAACAAGGAAAATCCAAACAGATTAATTCTTTTACAGAATGGAAAATGAGGATATTTGTAAATATAGTAGTTTGCAGATCACAACTTCTCTCCGCCAGCATAGCATAATCGTTACAGCAAATCAGTATGACGTACACCATATGCATCACGCTTTGTATTCACAAATGTTCCAACGTGTTACGCTTCGAACTATAAATGTTATCTATATTACGTTTACACGCAAATAGTAATTTGTATACCGACTTTCTACAATGGATCGCATTCTCCGAATTCCTTGTTGCACAAAATGTCAAACGACTCGTATTACAATGGGTCACGACAGTCTTATGTTTTTTTAAAGTGTAGTGGAAAGTGTAGTGCATGGTTTACTTGCCTCGCCTTTGAAAGGACCGACCCAAACACTTCCATCATTGGGTGGGGTGATGTCCACAGTTACAAAAGATGACGCTAAGGAACACTCCGCGGACTGATCCGTTACTATGACAACCACTGTGTATGTTTTGTCGTGGACAAGTTCCAAGTCGTCAACTTCCACTGCTGTGTCCTTCCCCACGTTAGTGAGGGGGTGGGCATCGAACTTGTTCATTAGACTGGTACACTCTTCGGTGTCCGTAATCTCACAAAGATGCTGGAACATTTAATAATAAACATTGTAGATCAGATTGATGATTTTTAACATAATAGGTAGCTATACGTTCATACCCACTTCATGTGAAATCGTTAAGGAACATTACAAAATCTGTCATGTTAAAAGAAAGCACCCGAGTGGGGTCCATTTGGACCCCAGGCGTACATTTTGAAGTGCCATTTGAACATTTTTGATCTGAAGAAAAATCCTTCCGTGACTTTGTCTGTCAATATGTCTTATACCTCCTCCTAAGTTTTCGCAAAGATTGGTACAATAATGTGGAAGTTATAAAGAAAGTTTGTGTTCAGTCCCTCTGGGGTCCAAACGGACCCCAGCAAAAATGTGCAGTTTTTAAAACAAACCTTGGAAGCTAGCTCCTTAACCACTTATAGTATGACTACCAAACTTTTAGACGATAATAACAATGTAAATTTAAATCCTCACAAAAAATTTCTGTGTCATCAACATGTAATGTGACGACATTATGACGTCATGTACCTAATCAGGGCGGCCATCTTGGATTTTGACCAATGACGTCATGAAATGAGCATAAATTATACATTGTAAGTCATGAAAATTACATTGAATTTCATAGAATTTAATTGTTGTCAGAAAACAGGTGTACTTTATTTACCAAGAAAACCTTGTTTAGATTAAAATTGTCAAATTTTGGCAAAAAATATGTTAGAATATGGTAACCATGGCAACCCCCAAAAATGATAAACTTACTTTATTGACCCCCCCCCCCCGTGCCCCCCCCCCCCCTCCCCGGGGCAAAATCACTAGTGTTTTCGCCCCCCAACCCCTTCCCGGGGCGAAATCGCTAGTGATATCGCCCCCCCCACCCTTACCCTCTTAATCGCTAGGGATTTCCAGTGATTTGCATCCTTCCAGTGATTTGCATCTCCAATAAACCTAGAAGTTACATTACATTTGCTTCGTACAAATCACATCATACCTCCTTTAAATATTTTTAGCCCTTGCAGATTTATAGTGTCATCTAGTCTCATTCATTATGCAAATAAAGCTGTAATTGGCACGTTTCAGTTAACACGTGTGCAGACACTTTCGTTTAGCTGTATTTTATGATGACATTTTGTCCTGAATTAAGAAAATGACTTGCGCATTTGCACAATCTATACATAGTGGTGCACAATTAATTTGCACATTGCACTTCAGAATTTTGTACTTTGACATTAATTATGTAAATCAGAATCTCTCTTTCATAATCATTATCTGATATGTTTCACCTTCCATAACCTTTAAATTACATAGATTACGTGTATTAAAGTCACAACATGGAAACACTAGAATTACATATTCGTCTCCTGAATTATACACATTATGTCCTAATTTGCATTTTTGCATGTCATTTCGTATGGCCCATGCCACTTATCCCTTATATCATGGTATGTGAAGGTAAAAAGAAAAAAAAAGAAGGAAGTTCTGTATCAGTGACACAAGCAGATTACATACATGTATCTGTAATTAACACATGTTGTCATCTATGAAAAATAATTAGTTATGATAATGGATACATACATTTAATACTAGGTTCGCTCTGAGAATGATGCAAATATCCTCAATCTGGGCTCCCTACGCTACGTTCAATATCTTTACTTCATGTCTGAGACCCTAATCACCACACTGCACTGTGCAGTTTTGCTCGAATGTACGACTGCATTGTTACTATTGCTACCTTCGCCAAGAAGTTTAGATTTTGGGTAGCGTTTCGAATTCTGTGTGTATTTGTGGAAAAGCGCCATCACTCAAGACCGCCTGCATGGATTGTATTGCAGTTTGGTATGTGGGTAGGTCTTGATGAGACCTGGAAATGATTAGATTTTGTGCCTCCTAGCCGCTTGTTACTGCAGCGGAACTTTCGATATGGATATCTCGAGTTATGGACATGCTGTTGTCATGCTTATTTTAGCGTTAGATATCACATGGGGCCGACAGCAAGTGGTGTATGTTTGGGTCCCCTAGCAGCTTGTTACCTTCGCCGAGAAGGTTATATTTTTGGAACTGCAGGGCAGGTTTAGTGTGAGAGTTTGAGAGGGAATAAGTCAAGAAGGATGACGGATCGTCATGTTTATCGTAGCTTGCATAATACTTCATTTAGTTAGATATTAATTATGCAAATTGGAATCTATTTGCATAATCAATGAGGAAATTATCTAAACCCGCTCTGCTCCATCATAGGACCATTGCAACATGTGACATTGGTAACTGAGAAAGAGAAGAATGTTAAGGGGCATTTGAGACCCTTCACTTTTAAGTCCTATAACTCTATAAAGACGTGTTGTATGGCCAACAAATTTTTAGTACATGATAAAGACGCAATATCTGACAAGTATAAGACATTTGACGTTACGTTGACGTAATATGACGTAATTATGACGTCATCAATTTGATTGTATTGGTCGATCCCATGAAAATAGGGTATTCTCAGAAAACTTCACCTTTTGCTCCAAAAATGTAACGAGTGCAGATAACGAAATGATAATGTTTGTTCCTACTTAATATGTTGCCAATAGCAACATCACTGACGTTAAAATGACGTCATGCGCATCTAAGATACCAGTTGGACTCCGCCATGTTATATCCACCACCGTGAATTTTCAAAAAAAAATTTTCTGCAAAAATAATCACAAAAGGCAATGGAAATAGACTAAATACATTTATTTAGATGGTTTTTGAAGGAAAAATACCAGGCGGTTACAAATTCAAGGGGATAATAAGGTAGTTTTTCTTGATCTGGTCATACGGTCCGCCATCTTGGATTTTGGGCCTATGACGTCATCAAATTAGCATGATTTATGCATAACTAATTATGAAAGATATTCTAAAAACATACGATTTTATTTATGTAAGAAAATACCAGTAACATAGCAAATAAACGTGAAAAATACATTGTTAGAACCAAAATGAGCGATATTTGGCAAGACTGCCTGTTAACAAACGGTTGCCATGGCAACAAGAAAAAAGCAAAATTTGTCAAACTTCTTGCAGTTGTTGCCAACAATATTTAAAAATTTTTGTGGCTCTAGCATAAGCCGTTCTGGCGTTAAAAGACATCAAAGTTGGTGCAGGCCTCAAAAGCCCCCCCCCCCTCGGTCTGAATAGGGTTAATTTTCATATCATTTAGGACTCTATCCAAATACCTTATGAATGAGGGTTTCCTCTCCCATTGCATGTGACAGGATAAGCGTAATATTTGAAAAAAAGTAACACTGGCACATGTTAGATAATGTCATGTTACTTTACAATGCAACAGAATTCACTAGAATAAGTTGATAAGAGTTTTCATGGTCTTTTTATATAGAAAAAAAACTGACCAGTTTCTTGCACTCAAGCTGTGTCAAATTCCCATCCAATGAGCCAATTCCCCACTGGCTGTATAAGACTGGGAGGGCGAAAGCAAACCCTTCCCAGGAAAAGGAAACTTCATCGGTAGAAGGGATGAACCTGTTGACGGAGAGTGGAATTTGTTATCACCAAGTACAGTAGGGGCATCTTGTCTTGGTAGTTTTAAAGAACGCTTGCAAAATGATGTGCAAAAGCTAGCTGTGACGGGTCGTTCGGTGTAATATAACCAGCTGCTACAGTGCCGCGTGCCTGCGAAGCTGGTGTGTTACGCCGATCGGCGGTTATACCGGCTATATAGATACAGATACAGATACAGACGGAAGAAAATGTCAGGAGCTAGAATTTTAGTTGGTCCTTTCTGCCCTACTTACATGTACATTACGATTACGAGGGGGTAGGGTTAGCGTTAGGGTTATGATAGGGGGTGTGTTGAGGTGGAGATAATCTCTTACAAAGTGCCATTTTACAAAAAATATGTCAATTTCAATGACAAACAGCTGTTGATTCAAGTTGGCAAATTTTCTAACCTGTTAACATTGACGTGTCCGACTGATGAGACCTGTCCACCATAACCCACTTGTATACCGTTAGAAGTCACCTCCGCTACGGCAGTGGAAGCGCTGTGCGCTCTGACAGTGATGTAGTACGTTGCAACTTTGGGTATAAGCTGTAAAATATGATGTTAACAACATTTCACCTATAAATCCTGGGGTAAAAAATCTTATACCAGGTGCCCTTGAGTCCTGTCTTTTCGGTTTTGATTTTTTATCTTTTAATTAGTACTTGTCCAAAGAATCAGACAGTGAGCTTCTAACGGATTTATCCTAATCTTACACGTTCTTTGACGTACTAAATGCGTAACACACTGTGCTGATAATAAGTAAGGCTCTGGAGTTCTGTAAAACGATAGATAAACGTTGTTAAATGTAAGGACAGGAATTTTACCATGTCAAAGAGCAAAGTCCAGAATATCAAAATACAAAATCCTGGCATGGATACCTGTAAGTATTCAAACGTGTGAGTCAGGTTCAGTCCCACATTGACATACGGATGTACGTTGTTCCTGGTTCTGGGGAAGCGGCGATCCGTCCCCAGGGCTACCTCATAGTACTCTACCGTCTGTTCTTCGTCTTCGTCACGTTTTCCTTTAAATAAAGCACATTTGAGGAAATCATGTTAACATCATCGAGAATGTTACTAATCTACCGACATTGACGTCAATAAAAGACGCCGGTAAACAGTTCTTTTTACTTTGATCAATAGACCACTGGTCATGTTAACTCACATTTTGTCAAGCCAAAAAAAAATGTTATTAAAATACGCCTTGTATTGATACACGTCGATTGATATGAAGTGATTTTAGACAGAATCTACAGCTAGTCTAAATTTATTTCATTTATTCTTTTAGGATTCCTACTGTATTTTCTATACGAAATCGGCAAAGAGCAATTACTATCACCCCCTTTCTAGTACTACAGATTTCATGTTTCAAATACCTTTGACAGTTATTAAGCTTCCGTAAAGCTTACATTACATTTACATATCCATACATGGCCATGGGCACAGACATTAATAAGAACACCTTGCTGCCTTCTATCGCCAAAACTGCCCCAGTTTGCAGACAATGTCGTGATTGATGGTTGGAAGTTGAGGTCATATCCGACAATGCCTCCATCCCGAACCTGAAGACACATATCAGTTAGTTAATTAGATTTAAGTGCTGTTGCCAGTGTTTCCTTTCTGTAAATCCTGTATAACACTTAAATCACACTTTCTCTCATGATCATTACTTAAATGCTCATAAATTCAGTCGAAAATAGAGAAACCTCTATATGACGAACATCTTGTCCCACGTAACCATCTACTGCCTCCAATTTGTACTTTCTTTTACATTGTAAATAGCAACATTATTTTGTACTAAAAGATCCGTTCAGTTGACCAATATTTTACCGTCCATCATGTTAATATTACATAATTATGATGTTGATTTTCTTCGAATGTTTATTTGTTACAACTGGATTTTAAAAAAAAGTTGTACTTTTATCAATAAATAATTGCTTTTATCATGTTGTAGCTTTTAATTCCTTTATCTTAAATTACAAATGCGGAGCAGGATGACCCACCTCCCCAGGAATGAGCGGTTCCAACATGACCGTGATGCCGTCCGACCTCACTGTATACGTGAAGTCCATCTCGTTTGTAGCTCTTACAGCAACGAAGAACGTTTCACCGTCATGCATCTGCAGTTCGTCGTTGTTGCCAGACGTTTGTCCTTTGTATGGAAACATCAAACATCATCGTATTACTATTCATTGTGACCTATTGTAAATGATTAGTTGCTCAACAATAAACGTAGATGGTTTGATGATAAAATCAATAGGTAACGTTTTACAGAATAGTGGGATACATTCATATAACCATTTTACGTCGTGAAAAGTTCCAATTTTATAAGCTTTACTAACGTATCGCTTGATTTCATTGAACTAACATTTTCTAGTCAACTAACTTCAATAAGCAAGTTATACAAGTAAATGTATCAACGCTATGGCTTTTTTCAAACTAAGCTATACTGTAAATGCAGAAACATTCGTGATGGTTTAATGTTCGCGGTTTTCGCGGCGGCCGCTCACAGCGAATTCAAAACCACCGCAATCTTTTTCCATAACAGTAAGATACTACAGTGCATGGTGCTACCGTGAACTTAAAACCACCGCGAAAAGTACCGCGAAATTAAATCTCTGCGGAATTAAATGCATGTAAAGTATTTCTATGTATAGTATTTTTTTATATTGTAATGTTTGAGTTGTTTGAAATGTCTATTTCTTTCGAAAAAAAGTGTGTCTTTGTCTGACTTAGCTTTATTGTGTTCTTTGGTATGTAGTAAAGATAAATTATCCTACCTGGAGGGACTTCAGTAAAAGGCTGCACGACGGTACCATCCACCTTCAGGATACTCCACTCGTACTCAGAGATGGGACACGGGTCTCCGCTAAAGTCCCAGTGGGCACACAACTCCTCATTGTGGTCTTGATAATCCCTAAAAAAATAAATTAATCTAAAAGTTACGAGAATTCTATTTTTTACACCTAAAAGATCTTTGAGAACAATGATACGCCAAATACATTGACACCCTTTAATAATCAACTTAATTAGTGCTGTACTTACAGATCCTTAGTTGGATATTCTCCATCCCAAACCCTAATGTCCCCCAGTGGCGGCAGTCCGGAACTCACGCGGCTGATGTAAACACCATTTGAGGTGGAGACGGTTGATAGACCTGAGAGTACGTAAAAAAAACGAAAAAAGAATTTAGTTATCCATTATATGATATTAACCTAATCGTTCACACCTTCTGAAAGCTAAGCACAAATGCCCAGCTAATCATAGACCTTAGAGGAAAAGCCACCGACAGCAAAACGAGTCTTACCCGCAGCATTTGTTCCACGTACTGTAGCAAAGACCTGTCGGACATCTGTCAGATCCAGGCCTGATATAACGATGAAATTCTGTTCCGAGTTGACTTGTATTAAGTCTTGTAGCTGACCTCCACCGGCACTTGTACCTAGTGCTACTTCGTACCTATTTGGAGTAATTAGAAAAGAATACATTACACAACAATGAACTATATTAAAAAGTTCATTTTTATCACCAATGTCACAGCATTTCCGTGCATTACTGTAAAAAATTGTAGAAACTGAAAAATTAGATAATTATTACCTTCTTTCACTATGATTCAAACAATCAGAAGTTAAAAGAAGGCATAGAGTATGTCTTACTAGGTGCAATTCCAGCGATCGAGAAACCATAGTTTTACCGTGAGATGGGACTTTCGGGGTCAGGAAAAGGTTCCCATGCCACAGCAACTTGAGTAAGAGATTTTTGACACTTCACATCAAGAGCAGCACATTCTGTTTGTTAAAAAGTAAAAAGAACAAAATCAACACACAGATAAAAGTGTTTTTTTTCAGTTAACCTTTAAGTTAAGATGTATAGATAGCCAGCACTTCCTAATAATTGCTAATAGCTAATAATACTCGTTTCGTTTTTGTAATGAAAGTTTTAGAAAACACAACCTTCTTTAGATGTGCAGGTAACTACACGTTCGCCATCTTTGCTAGTCCCGTTGACTTCTTCAGTTCGACTCAGTTCTACCACTCGGCCGGCTATTGGCGGGGTATTGTCTATCACGATTGGTCCAGAATAGGCCTTCTGCAAGTCCCCAACAGCGTTGTAGCCAATAACAGTGACGTAGTAGATCTCTCTATGTATGGCTGTTATACCTAAAAAAAATAGTTAACACAGTAAATGCCATTTTTTCCTTACACGTAATGTTAGATAGTATTATAGTATATTGTGAAATCAGCTATGTTATTTTTTCAGAAGCTTAAGTATTTACCTTAGACAACATGAATTTGTACAAATTGCAATCAGAGATCGGGTAAGATCACGCACCCCTAGAACTATAGTGTGTTTGATGACTGGGGATCCGTGTGAAGTTAAAGATAGAGTCATCTCCCTCAGCTTCCCCAACACCAAACATGTAGTACTGGATGGTGCTCTCCGTGTCGTAGAACCCGTGCCAGTGACAGGACAGCTCACTGGAGTCTTGTATAAACTGGGGACAGAAAACCTCACCGGCAACAGGAGGCGTCTCATCAACAGTCAAGCTGCCCGAGATAGCTTGTCCCCAGAGACCAACCTGGTAAAAGAAAGAATATGTTATCCAAGAGTTGAATTTGCAGACCCCTCCACTCCTCTGAAATGCTACATTTTACAAGGCTTCACAATGAATTAGTGGTTTACTGACAAAAACATTGGAATATTTACAGAATGATATGCAGTTATGCTATGCTTCAGATAAGTACTAATTCTCATCAGTTCCGATTGCAAAAATTTAAAAACTTTTTGTATGTAGGTAGAATATGACTTACCACATTCAGGGCAGAAACAGAAAGGGTATTTGATGCCCCGTCTCTGATGGGCTTCACTAGAGAGTTGGGTACCGACGTGTCTGTTGTATTCGTGACTGGGTAAATGTCACAGGCACCGGGGTAACTTCCGTAGCAGAACCAGGAGTAGGCCAGGGCATCCTTTGATTCTATGATATGCCTGTGGACGAACAGTGTTAAAGCTTACCAACCAGTCACCACAGCCTCGAATGTCATAACATACATGGGATTGTTGAATGCAATGATTCTGTTCAAGAAGCAATAATTAATGATGAAATATGGCATTGGACCTTGATTAATTTTCACCTACCAGTTTGCACTAATAGAATCGACTGACTTCTGGTAATGAGAACGTTCCCAATCTAGCTCGAAGGAGTTGTTTCCGATCTGCACACCGACGCTGTCTATCTGTATGACCGGCGGAGTGATGTCCACTGTGAACCCGTCCGTAGAGAAGTCCAGCACGTTACCGGCACCTGTGAGAGCTCGGACTGTGGCGTAGTACTGTACACCCGGGGTTAGAGGCAGGAGAGACTGGGCCTGTCCGTGGCTACTGAGGCCTGCAAAATCGGCGGACAAACAACTCTATTATATCAGTCAATAAGTATACATGCTACGTTTCTGTGACCGCTTGTCATCTTCTTCAGGGTGATGCTAACCAGCTCGCATTTTGTACTGCAGGACAGGTATCGCTGCTCACAGTTCTGATACGGTCATAAAGTCAAGTTTTTAATATGTACAGACGGTGTAAACCATTCATAACAGTTGTAGATAAACGGTTTAAATAATGTAATATTAACATACTACCGTTAGCTACAAAGTGCGGCGGAAGTAAAATGATCCTGCGCAGTACTTTAGAAGCGGGTCTGTGTGGGGGTACTTGGACTTAAAAAGATATCTATCGTCGAAAAGACAGAAGAGGTAATCCTACGAAACGTCGGGTGCACCGTTAGATTATATATATAACTCTCGCTTCTGGAGTGGAATAGCCCTTTAAAACATTACACCAATTACCATATTTCGCTACCAACGGTACTGAAATGAGTTTTCACTCGAGTATGAGACGTTAATAGGAGTTTCATCTAAGTATTTAAAAATCTTTGTAGCTACAGAAATATCTGTTAGTCTTTTATTTTAGATATAACAGCGGTTATACCACACCTCCTCCAGGATTATCGGTATGGTCCGACAGTACAATCCCCGCTGCTGTGTACGGCTGCACATCGTCCAGCCTCGGCTCCGTCCCCACCGACCACTCGTAATGGGTGATGCCGTGCTGCTCACTCTCAAACCCGCTGAACTGGGAAATGTGCACAAAAAGTTTGCTAATCAAAATATATTTCACATCAAAATGTGTCAACATTTATTATCATATAGCCAGGGGACGTGGGCCAATCAGAAGGCCCCATTTCATGCTGGTTATGACGCCGTAACAGCCGTGCATTAAATTTTTGATTATCAAATGTGTGATAAAACTTTTGAAAGTATAAACCAATCAGGAGGACAGACAAACAGGACACTGGCCAATCAGAATGAGATATCCAGGAATCGTCCATCTGCCAAGATAGGGGAATAAGTACAGGCATGGCAGGGGGGATGGCTCCCTCTATTAACATCGGTAGTGCGTGTTTCTTTGTTCAAAGAAAACATTTGCTGTCTTAAAACAACATTGAATTACCTATAATATTTAAGACAATGAAATCTATTTCAAGTCATGTCCAATTTAAACTGCAAATGGAAAATAAAATTATTTGCACCCCCGCCCATTCAAGTTCAGACGACAATAACACCACGGTCCGCCATTGAGTAGCGGTCATGGCGCTGGAGGACCAAAATGCTACCTTTCTTCGGAGAAGTCGTGTCTGGGTTCGTAGTGAACGAGATTCTCAAGAGCTGTGAAGCACAGGGATCCCGGAATACCTCAGGAAAGCCGGCAGAGATTTAGCGCCTGATACGAACGAACTCGACAAACTGGAGAATGGGCGAGTGGAGAAATGCGGAGCGTGCAACAGTTTGTAACATAATGAATCGACTTTGTTCTTATTTTAAGCCTTGGAACAGAAATACATTTCACGTACAAGTTTAATGTTGTTCAAATTCAATGTTCAAATGTATGTACTGAATAAAAGATGTATGTTTTAGAAAAGAATTTGTCGCTCCTACTCAACTGGAAACTCTACTCTAATCTACTCTTAAATGGGTCAGTGTGGGTAGGCTATATGATAATAGGGTTAATGACCCACCTGTCCCTCGGTATATATGGTGTCAAAACGCCTGGTCCTTTGCTATAACCACCTCATAAAACCACCTCGTTCGCTTCGCTCACTCGGTGGTTTTATTCGGTGGTTATAGCAAAGGACCATGCGTTATGACACCATATACACCTCGGGGCGGGTCATTAACCCTTAATTAATATATGATTCGTATTGACCAAAAATCAGCATTTGGCACATCAACACTGTAGGAACAGTAGTATCGCATTGCGGATCAACTACAGCCCCTTAATTAGATGTAGAATGACTCCATCATTTAAATGGATTCTTACCTGGACTGTGACAGTTGACACATCCCTCTGATAGTCGACATCCACAGCCATGGCCTGTTCTACTGTAGACCACGCCTTCCAGCCGTCAGTCACTGTCCCGGCCTGGTCAGCTCGGACTACCTTTATGGGGCTGAGTGAAATCACGTATACAGCGTAAATCTATTGTAACGATCCGATACTGGCCGTTTACGTTTGACTTGATACAGAAGATAACTCTTTCCCGACAACGCGTGATGATTTTAAAAACATGGTTGGCACAATTTTCTTAGTGCATATTTGGAGGCCAATGCAGTCACACATTAATTGATTCGCATTCCTATTTGTGTATATCGCTCATCATACTTATATTACTGACAATTGGATAGATAGTTGGAGCTACAGTATGTTATCAATTGTGTATCTGTTGCTTAGAACTGTGATCTTTGTGTATGTTTACCTTGACGTGATGTTCCTTGAAAAGCTCCCAGCTGCATTTTGAGCCTTCACCGTTAGATAGTAGATAGGTGAGTTTGTTGTTTTGTTTGTCAGTTGAAGATTAAGATTCCCGACGTAACCATCTGCTCCAGGGCCTAGGTTCTGGTAGTCACTGACATCATTGCCACCTGAACACCATATGGAAAATAGAAACACAAATTGACAATGGGTTTTTCCACAGCAAAAAAAAAATGTTGACAAAGACTGATGCTGTTTTTTGGATTGCAAATTACAGTTCAACTATTTAAAGAAAAATGTTGTTGATGTTGAGAAAACATTACCAATGTACATTGCAAAAAAAAATGGCATTAAGAAGCTTGAGGAACAAAGTATTTGATAATTCGGTTGACGTTCTGACCTTGTGTCGTCCCCACAGCTACCCAATAAGACACCACACCACTCTCGAAGTCAGTAGCTCGCCAGGACGCCTGGATGCCCTGTAGGTCTGTGTGGAGAACATAGCCGTCCTCCAGCTCTTCGGGCTCTCCAGATGTCACCCCAATCCTCACATTGTCCATCTGAGAACAGTCATATGTTAAAGGCAAATAAGTTAAGGTAAAGTAGCATCTTTATAAATCCACATTTTCAAATACGTCTGGTAATGGAGGGGTTCGTCAATTCTGGCTATTCTATTTACTTTCTAAAATTATATCATAATAATATATTTTCCTTTTTAAATACCAGATTGCACTGCAATACATTAAAGAAAGAAGACACCGTACTGAACTGCATTGATACCCCATTTATGATTCTGTTATAAAACATGACAAGAAATAGCTTAAGTTATAGAAATTACCTCCATTAGGCTTAATATATAAAACAAAGACTTTTTGTAGCGATGCTCCGTTTCCTAGAAATTTAGCCAACTCTGGATTTGAATATTATAAGACGTTACCATTCATTAAACATCTTTCAAGTTATCATCTTAACTGTAATTGGATAAATGATTAATCACACACTTAACCTCATAACTTGTAAAATTGCAAAATATATACACATTGCAGAAATATCGCAGGAATATTTACATGACACAATATCAACAACTAGAGTTCGGGGACCTCATACCTCCATGAAATATTCATTGCTTTTTTGTGGATGGTATGTATGTTTATAGTCAGTTGTATTTGAGAGTAATGGTTATATAATATAAATGTTATGGGAAAGTAGTGGTGTATTTATTTAATGACACAGAGGATGTCCATCTGATTAGTAATTATCAAAATGTGACACTTAATTGTGTAATGTGCGTTTAAGAGGTCGACGGCATATGGTAGCGTGGTGTTCCTTAAACTTGATGTTTGGCATTTAAAATGTCTAAGGTTGTCAGCATTATTGAGGTTCGACTATGTGCCTCAGAGCTGTGTGGTGGGAGGAAGTTGGGAAACTCAGAAAGAAGAAGGGATGTGGCCAACTTTAGTCAGATGGTGATTTGATTTTCCAAAAATATGTCATCTGTTCACACGGTACAAAAACGAGATGCACACTTTCCTCTGACAGCCCTACACCAACTGTAAGATGAATACTTGGCGCCAACCCCGTCTGCTAAAAAACAAGGACCATTGGCTACGAAAGAGACAACTAACAACTGTCCCTTATCGCAACAAAATCAGAACATCTGTATCGCCCATAAAACTGACACCCAACCCAGATGAGAGGACCTAATGGCATTTTAATCACCATGTCACTCAAATCAGCAGTACAGTATACAGCAGTGAGACATCCATACCTGTTAAGCATTATCGTTAAATGTACCTCAACTTCTTACAATTATACTTACGCTTCACATCTCCATGATATCCTAAGCAGACAGAAATAAAACTAATTATCATATTAAAAAAACTCGGGGTTCCCCAAACAGCTGTCACCTCACCATCTGCTTGGAGCTAAGCCCATTAACAAACACATAAAGCACGATGCCTGTACCAATATATCTCAAATATAGGGGTGATTTCTGATATTATTACATCGATTATAACGACAGATACGGCTCCCAAAATCTCATCGATTCGAGCTTTCATCACAGCCCACCAACACAACAAGTATGAAACCAATCCATCCAGCCGTTCTTGAGTAATCATCTACACAGACAGAGACACATAACAGAAAATATAACCTCCATTCCATGACATTTCATGGAGGTAATAACAGTAAGCAATTGTGGGTGTACTTACATTTGGTGGACTGGTGTCCACTATCAAACCGTCAGTTTCGTGCACAGTTGAAGCCCCTGCACCGTTAACTGCGGTGACACGCACGAAGTAGAACGCACCATCTTTTAGATTAAGATGTGCAGGTGATGTCCATGTGTTTTGCGTTCCATCAACCTCAACTTGCCGCTCCCTGCTTATGCATAGAGTTATGCTGATATTTACCTTGGTTCGACCACAAATAACTTACGTGTATTGTATATTTTAAAATGTTTATATAGATCACAATTTTATGTAGTTATAACCTCATTTTAAACAAGTAATTGTTTTTTTTTTGCATTGTGTTTAAATAAAAATACTACGGGACACATTTTAATAATGGTAAGCGTAACTAAAAGGTTGGTACTAGTATGTAAAGGTAGACCATAGCCTTTTTAAGGCCCTAATAGATATGGGTTGTTATCCACTGTGTCTAGGGCAGGGTATTTGGAGGCTCAGCCCAAACTTCTTCTCTTAACAACATATGTCTTCAAAAACGAGGTTTATAGTGAGAATATTAATGCGTGTAAAGCTCCTGTCAATAATACAATGTCGGTAGGATCTTAGGATTTGATCTCGGGACCTCTGGGTTCTAGAACCCTAGAAGAACCCTGCCGTTACACTACACGACCCCTCACTAAACGAGTATTAGTTATTAGTAACATCAACTATATTTCAAGCAAAAAGTAGACATGCAAATAGCACAAGGATCCAATTTTTGTCTTGTCTGCATTTGAAATTGGCGCGAGGCAGCAGCATAACATCAAGATTGAAATTTAATATATATATATATATATATATATATATATATATATATATATATATATATACTCACCTTTCTGGGTAGATTTGTCTCTTTGTCCCAACTGATTTTCTGAAGACAGTTATTTTATACTTTTCAATCCCAGACTCGGCGTCCTCAAATACCCAGTTGGCTGATATTCGTGAGGCATAAGCCTGTAATAGAGTAAGTTGTATATAGTAGGTACTTATGATACTTGTATAGTGGATCCAACTTTTTTTTTCTATTTGCCAATGATACAACTCATTACACGGATTTGCCTAGGCAGCTTTGGGCTGGTAGCGGCAGATCCACAGAGATACAGACGAACATACATCATCGGTCGACGTGATCGCACATGTTCGCACATGTTTACACACGACGGGGTTATACCGCCCCTTACGGGGTGACATACCCTTTCATATGCGCCAGGTCTCCCGTCCGGGTGAATGATGTAAATCACCGTGAGCCGAAGCTATGTACTCATTTTCACCTGAGTATAGTGAGGAAAGCCGTGTAAAGTGCCTTTCCCAAGGCGGATCCAACTGCGCAAGCGCAGGTCAAAGGTGAAAGTCCCAATCTCTTATACCTTTCCACACTAGGGCCGCGCTTTCACCGCACGCACTCTGTGACCTACACGTTGGCAGAGCGCTCATTTACAATCAACTGTGTAAAATCTGCTTTGTTCTCTGTTCGTTAGGCTTTATTATTTATTAGAAAATGTTTTGTTTAGGACTCAGGGACCTTCAGCTTTAAAATAGGTTTGCTCAGTTGAATCGGTGACTTTTTGGCCTTTTTTTAACATCAAAATACTATGTAAAAATGTTTAGAAGACTGTATTTTATCTGTCGATGGTCGTAATACTATTCGGAGAGTAAAGTTTAAAAACATTTTGCAAGCATTACACACTGCACTGATAAAAAAAACGTTTTGCTGTATTTGACTGATTTGCTTTGTTTGGAACTATTCTTGGAAGGACGAGGTTTTGATAAATAGTTCCTATTATAATTATCGTTATTCGTTGTCTGTTTTACACACAATATTAACTTTTAAATCCTTTGTTCCTATCCATAAGAAGCTCAGAACAGCCTGCACGCCGCTTTTACTTGAGGTCATACAGGAAGAGGGTAGGGTTAAATCAGAGAAAGCAGCAGAGCTAAAGATTACGTAATCATGTTGTAATAAAATTATTATCATTATTGCATTAGTTGACATAACACTGGTACTTGTTGTAATGCATTCAGCAAAAATCTAACTGATGACGAAAATAGTATCATTTGTAATCAGACAAACCCGGAGGCAACTCTCTATCTTCATATCTACCTTGTCCCCCCAACGACCTGGAGGTCAATGTACTAGGTAAGTAGGTAGGTAAGAACTTTATAATCAAAAACAATAATCAGTGATTTGAAAGTCCAACCGAAAACGCCCTGTCCTCTCCCGGCCACGCCCCATCTCCCAGGTGAACCATCACAGGTTTGGTCAGGTCCATAATAAACCCGTCAGATGACGTCAGGGTGGAACCCATCGCCTGATTGGTTGTCTCTAGCTGAACAGACACGTGATCTCCATGATGTAGGTGGAACTTGTGCCAGTTGATTTGGGAGGCGTCAGGCCCTACTGACGTTTTCTCATGAATGATCTCAGAAGAATGTGTCCTGTTCCCTGATAACATAAGATACAAGTCGTTCGTCATCCACAGTTGGAATAAGAATGTTTATAGTTAACACTAGACATTTATATCAACAAAATGTCAAGGGCATTGTTAGTTCCAGTATCATTACCTACTAATCTAAATTGCAAACGTTCTTGATAATGTTTACTATACGAGCAACTAATTTAAAATTTATAGAAACAAGCTATTGAAAGACCCATTTTATCAAAATTGCATCAGCTACAGCTCTAAAAACGTCATTAGTTAGAATATTGAACTTTGAAATTATCATAAAATTATACTATTAGCTATACTATTAGTCTAGTGAAATCGTTCAATCACAAATTATTTTACATAATTGACGGCGAGAATAAGTCAATATTGAACATAATGTTACTAAAATTAAATTTCTGTATTGTATATCTCCTTATCTGGATGTTAAACCTCTATTGACGTAAAAAAAGATTTGATTGTTTTGTATTCATTCTGTTATGGAGGACTTGGCTCACTGATGTGTTAATTTGAAAGACGTTAAATAATGTTTATATGATGACACCGTTTCATGACAAGGCTTGGTCAGCTTCAATAATCACCTGGTGTGCGGCCATGCTTACTTTGCTTCCGTCGGTAGTGGTAAACCGTGATAAGGAACGATCAGGGCCCATCCCAGACTGGATTGTAAACGCTTTATCATTACCTCCTGAGGAAGACGTTCTTTTCACCGTCACGGCGTAGTCCCCGATCCCTGACTCCGGATCGCTGTAGCCGTCCCAGTTGGCGGACACAGTGGAAGGTTCGGACGAGAACGCCAAGTCTGAGTCTGTCTCCAAACCGTCACGTAAGGTCCCTTCCACCGGTGGGGTTGCGTCAAATAGGACTTAAGCAAAAAAAGGTGAAGATAAAAGATAAAGATGAAGACGATAATCAAACAGTATTGATATCCGTCAGTAGTTTCATCAGCTTGGTAAACAGGAGCCGTTTATACACAGCGCAGAAAGAACAAATTAGTATCACCCCAGGAACATGACATAGCGTCAGCTAAACGTTGGCTAGATTAAAGAAAAGTTGTTACCTTTTATCAATGTCAATACATGTTGTATGGTCACTATAAGATGGCCATATGAAATGACGGTTTAAAGATATGCATATGAATTACTGTTACGTTTAGAGCATATACAGTACCTCCATCTGACGACTTCGAGACGTTTAAGTTGTCGTGCCCATTGTTGACTGCCACAATGATGGAGTAGTACGTCGTGTTGTGAGTAAGTTGAACGTCTGCGCATGCCTGCGATGCCGTGTGAGCGTATTCAGTCAGAGGAACCACGTCGTCTGTTCCAGATTCCGAGCCAACTCCCCAGAAGTAATGACCTAGGCATTCGATAATGAATCCATGTACCTAACATCAGAAACAGCTCTTGCGCCATGCATGTTCAGCAGGGCTCGAAATACCCCCTGCATATGCAGGTAAGTGCAGGTAAAATTGGAGTTGTGCAGGTACTAGGTATTTTTGGTGTCTACCTGAACCTAACCTGCACTGGTCCATGTACTGGGTTTTATACATAAATGTCATATGGTGTAGGTGTATGTGGATTGTTATCTCCATGAAAGATGAAGATATACTTTTGGGTGTGACTGTCTCTGTGTGTGTATGTGTCTGTGTGTCTCTGTATGTGTGTATTTGTGTTTCCGGATATTTGTGGTCAGCATAACTCAAGAACCATACCCACAAGCCATGATCTTTGGTATGTGGGTAGATGTTGGGAAGACAAAGGTCAAGGTCAAATTTTGGCTCCAAAGTACGTGACCTTGGTACCTCAGCAGAAATTCCGTTTTTCGTATCTTTGATCCGGATGTGCTATGGTCTTGATTTTTTGGTGGCAGATAGCTTGTGACGTGAGAAATATGTTGAGCATGTTTGGGTCCCCTAACAAGTTGCTCTGGAACTGTAGGGGCGTTTTTCTCAAAATCTTCTAAGGAGGATAAATGGACAAGGGAACGAGAAATTCAGATGATATTTGGTATGTAGGTAGCTTAGACAGAGATTAACAATCAAGTGCAAATAATGCAAACTGGCATTTAATTTGCATAAATAATGAAGGGAAATCTATATTTGTACTGTTTGCCATATGATTGTAGGTCTCAAAGTAGTTCATGAAAATAGTATCTTATCTCGGTTACGTTAGTTCGTAAAAGACCAAATATTATTTTAGACAGTTTAACCTAAAACTACAAAAATCAGTTAAGAATTATCTTTCACCGGGGAAAACATACCCGGGGACGCCCCGAATGCAGGAAGGTAACAGACACTTCTCAGTCTAACACTAATTGGGTTATGTTAGCAATTATACATTAGATAACTGGGAATTATGTTCTACATTGTTTACATTTATCATTCAAGGTGTTGGCCTAAAAACTTCTAAGGGCCTGGCCACATGATAGTCTTAATGTAGAATACAGCTTACCCAGCCCACTCTCCTCATCATGGAAGTCCTTCCAGTTGGCACATATCGTGTTGGGGTCAGAGGTGAAGTTCAGGTCATGCCCGTGAACGCTGCCGTCATACAGGGTCCCGGCTATAGGTGGGGACGTATCAACGAGAACGGGCTGGTCCGCATGGCCAACCTCACGCAAGTCAACTGTCAATGATAATGATTAATGAATGTTACGTTTTCAAACGGAGTTGAAAACTATAATCTAATATCTCTCTGTATCTCTCTGTATTTAGTATAAAGAGGCACATATTGACAAGTGCATCTGTTCATAGAGATGCGGTTCCTGTGTCAATCATTCAGCTATTGCTTACAAACAACAACATGTAAATCAATATCCACTGCAAATATTACTGGCTACCAAAGCCTTAATCAAGTTTTCTAACATTTCACGCCGTTAATTAAGATTTGCTCCATTTGGGGAATAATTAAAACAACAGGTGACTATCACCTTTTCACCAAGATGTTAACCTTGACTATCACCAAGATGATTTTTGGCCTTTTTTTAACATCAAAATAATATGTAGAAATGTTTAGAAGACTGTATTTTATCTGTCGATGGTCGTAATACTATTCGGAGAGTAAAATTTAAAAACATTTTGCAAGCATTACACACTGCACTGATAAAAAAAACGTTTTGCTGTATTTGACTGATTTGCTTTGTTTGGAACTATTCTTGGAAGGACGAGGTTTTGATAAATAGTTCCTATTATAATTATCGTTATTCGTTGTCCGTTTTACACACAATATTAACTTAATCAAATTTTCTAACATTTCACGCCGTTAATTAAGATTTGCTCCATTTGGGGAATAATTAAAACAACAGGTGACTATCACCTTTTCACCAAGATGTTAACCTTGACTATCACCAAGATGTTAACCTGGAGACCAAACTGGTATGTTTGATCCACTTGCACTGGGAAGGGCCCCAACTGTTTAGATAAGTGTGTCGGGATCTTCAACGTGTTTGTTGTCATCAAACGCAGGACCTACGTTTTGTGTCCTATCCGAGGAACGGTCCTAACCTGGTTGAAAAGTTGTGTATTCATTTTCATATGTAGGGTAAAGTGGGAAAAGACGTGTAATATGTACAAGGGCACAGAATCGGATTCTAGGCCAAATGACTGCCTTTACACCACAGGACCCGACAAAAGTCACCTTGAAAATCATAGGGTAATCATTAAAACTTGGGGTGATAATGAAAAAAGCAACCTTACCGTTGTTTATTGCCCGAACTTTGACCCAAGCCGGTACCCCATCAGGTATGTGGAAGTTGACAAATGTGTGTGTTGTGTTGCCATGACGATACCAGTCCATCATGTGTACGTCACGTTTGCTCCGTCCTAGTCCAAAGTCAATCTCCCGGATGTTGGAAAGAGGATCACTAGTGATATAGAAGTACATACAAGGATCAAGAGATTATGCAAAGTCTATTTCAGAATCGTTAACATTTATTCCCACCCTTGAAAACAACAACACACATTTCAACTATATTCCGCCACTTTAATTTTTGCGTTTCGTCGCCCTCTGGCGACGAAACGCAATGTATTGGGTTTTACCTTCAGTGTGGGTGCTTCGATGATGGATGCTTGGTGCTTGGTTTGGTTCAAGAGGGTCTGCATGGGGAGTTCCGACAACGATTTACGCTGAATTTAAAAGAACCCCCTACGTATTACGCTAAATCAAGGAAGGCAATTACGCTAAATTTGATCGCCTCGCTACGAATTACGTAGATAAGATGGTTTTCCCTACGAATTACGGGAAATAAAATTGGCTGCCTACGCCTTACGTAAAAGAGCATGCAGACCCTCGTTCAACACGACCGCAAACAACTGCTACAACTGTATGTTCGGAAATACCATTGCATTGTGGTTTCGGACTTCAATATCCTGGAAAATGGCCATATAACATCTATTCCACAAGATTGCACAAGAAAAAAAATGATTTTATCAAGAAAGCGACCGAAAATCGACATAAATAATACTATGTAGTGAGGTTAAACCATAATGTACACTCAGACGTAAGACACGTGACAACTTAGCTCAATCGGTAAAGTCATACTCCTTCAGATCCGAAAGTCCCTGGTTCGAAACCGAGAGTGGATTTTTTTTCTTTTTAAATATTGAAGATAATATATAAATATTCTATTTATTTATTGATATTGTATTTTTATATATCATTTTTTATTTTATTTTAGTATTCATTTCATGTATGCAAGGCCTTTGTCTTATGAACAGGATTTCATAGATTCCAAACCCGGCATTCGAATTTTTCTGTTCATGGTAATGGAAATACCGTGCAGCGGCTCCTATGCGCGGTAAGATGATTCTCGCAAAACACTCGCCACTAAACTACTATTCATGATGTAAACAGAGGCTCTTGATGTTGTTTGCATGAAACTCCATCAAAAACAGCGATCCTTTCTTACAGTAGCAAATGTTCAGTATCGACTACACTCATATACAATACACGTAACAACTTAGTTCAATCGGTAAAGTCATACGCCTTCGGATCCGAAAGTCCCTGGTTCGAAACCGAGAGTGGATTTTTTTCTTTTTAAATATTGAAGATAATATATAAATATTCTATTTATTTATTGATATTGTATTTTTATATATCATTTTTTATTTTATTTTAGTATTCATTTCATGTATGCAAGGCCTTTGTCTTATGAACAGGATTTCATAGATTCCAAACCCGGCATTCGAATTTTTCTGTTCATGGTAATGGAAAATACCGTACAGCGGCTCCTATGCGCGGTAAGATGATTCTCACAAAACACTCGCCACTAAACTACTATTCATGATGTAAACAGAGGCTCTTGATGTTGTTTGCATGAAACTCCATCAAAAACAGCGATCCTTTCTTACAGTAGCAAATGCTTCATTGTTCAGTATCGACTTCATTCAGAAGTTTTCAGACAACACGGATGTGGAAAGTCACACCGCTCGACACAAAAGTATGGAAATTTTCATGAATATTAGCAAAATTATCCAGGAAAACAAGGAAGAAATGTTGTAAATGCGGAAACCAGTATAATAGAGATGAGGTAGCTGTTAATTGGTTTGGATATTTGTTTGACATTTGGTAGTCAATTTAGATAGAATCTTGTCACAGTGCTGATGGTGCTTTTTCAAGTGTACATAAGTACCTGAGTATATTGATAGATTTTATAATGAACTTATTGTACATTTAAAATAAAGTTGTAAGCCAAGACCAGCTATTAAACAGTACTCCTTTCCAAAATAACAATTTTTCTTATAGACGCAACAGCCCTTGAGTGACTTTTTCTAACAGATTTTACTTCAAGAAAAAGACAGTTCACACTCATAAACGTAGACGAAACGCCAGCTTTTTTTAAAAGCACTTGTTTGTGTTATTTCAACAAATTTCTACTGCTGCGATGCGGAGGCCTCAGAAACACGTGTAGCGCCCTCTAGCGGTTCTCAACCAGAATCTAGTTTGATATTTACCTTTGCCAGAATGGCTAAGGTAATATTTTCGGTCCGGTTGTGTGTTTTCCCCCCGTTTGTGAACAGCATAACTCGAGAAGACTGCGACGGATGCGGCTGATATTTGGTGGGTGGGTAGGAGTCTGGAAAACGGAGGTCAAGTTCGATGATGGGCCCCCTAGCGGCTTCCCTTGGTACTGCAGCGCAACTTCCGGGTGTGTTCTCTCATATTCTAAACAAATATGGTCACGAATTTTTGGTGTTAGATAGCTCTTGTGCTCAGGAGTTGGTGACATAAGTTTGGGCCCCCTAGCAGCTAGTTTAGGGATAGCCGGGGCATTCTTGTCAAAAACTTCTGAAACATTACAACTCCCCAACCTGGTTTGGTAGATTCCACCAAAGCAGCTGTACCTGACAGTTGACGGCTCCCGAGGCCAGGGGTCAGACTCCCTGACCCCACATGTCAGTTTCCAGACTGGGCAGACCATACCAACCAGTTAGCAAATGCAAACTGCAGGCGCCGGTTTCCTTTCAAACTTTGGACGAGAATAACTCTACAACGTGTTGACGGATCTTCATGATTTTTGGTATGTAGATAGAATGAGTGTTGACTTACATAATGGGTACTAGTTATGCAAATCAACAGCTAATTTGCATAATTAATGAGGAAAGTTTATGAATCCACTGCATTCCATGATAGGACTTTGAAACTTGTAACATGTGTAGCTCGGAAGGAGGGAAATGTCAATAGATATCAATTATGCAAATGATGATGCCATTTGCATAATTAATGAGAAAATATGAAGATGTTGACGGATCATCAGGGTTTTTGGTATGTAGGTAGCGTAAGTGAAGACATACATAATGAGATACCAATTATGCAAATCAACAGCTAATTTGCATAATTAATGAGGACATTTTATAAATCAACTACATTCCATGATATGATTTTAAACTTGTCACATATGTAGCTGAGAAAGAGAGAAATGTCAATACATATTCATCATGCAAATGATGACCTCATTTGCATAATTAATGAGAAAATATGAACGTGTTGACTGATCGTCATGATTTTTGGCATGTAAATAGCCTAAGTGAAGACTTATATAATATGATACTTATTATGCAAATTAACAGCTAATTTGCATAACTGATTAGGAAAAGTTCATAAATCCACAGCATTCCATTATAGTACTTTCAAAGTTGTCACATACGTAACTGAGAAAGAGGGAAGAGAGTAAGAGGTGTATTAAAAGACTTGAAAAGAGAATAACTCAAGAATGGATCGAAATTTTATAAACCAACTTCAAGCATATAATCTTGAAATGAAATGAAATGAGTAACGCATTTGTCTACAGACATCATTCTACATAACAAACCTGGTTTATTTGGCAAAGGTATGTGTTCGTGGAACTCTAGTTTATAATCAAATTATTTTGTATTAAAGTCTAAATCTATCTTTAAATACTAAGCTATTTTACCTGACGTTATACTCCGCTGTAATGCTGAAGTCAGTTTCATCATACTCCACACTGTGAACGTGATGCACGAATGGAGGGGTGTTGTCGATGACGTAAGGCGTGGTGTGACACACAGTCGTTGCCATGGCACCGCCGAACTCAACATTGTTAATGGCTCGAACTGTGATGTGATATTCTCCGTCTACATGGGAGATATGAGACATGTATCGACATGGTATACTCAGGCCTCCATTCCACTAGGATTGCGCTCTTACGGCGCTCTTGCTGCGATGGTAAATTTGCCCGCATCGCGGCGAGGGCATGGTAGAATCGCCGAGGGAGCAAGATGAGAGCACAGACAGAGCGCCATGGGAGCGCGGTGGCAGTGTCATCGCCACAAGAGCGCCGTCACCTCGGCGATGACCAGTATGGAACCCTGTTATACCATCGCCTCGAAAGCGCCGAGGATGGCGATGCAACAAGAGCGCCAAGAGAGGGACATGGGGGTGACAAGAGAGCGCGGTTAGCACCAACACAGCTAAACAATGGTATAGAATAGGCCCCACCTCACCATGACGGCAATCTCACTGCGCTCTTAATCGTAGTTTACAATCTCATTCTTAAAGAAGCAAATTTTGGTGAATTTTGTTGTCAAATCATACTTTTGTGTCATGAATCATTTCCTGATTAAAATCATGGGCAATGTAACGCTTCGTTGTAGTAGAATGCATTTTTATAGTAAAAATTGTCGCAATATATAGAATTTTAAAATGCCTTCTACCTTCAAGACTTAGGGGGCTTGCAATCCCATCGTGCGTCCACTCCGACACGCTGAACAGGTGCGCATGCGGGTCTATGTGAGGATGGACTTCCTGTCCGCACGGAGCTCTTCCTGAGGTCCAGGAGTAACCATGGAGACCGGTTTCGTTGTCATGGAAACCATCCCAATTCGCTTTAAATGAAACATAGAAATGAATTTGTGCTTCAAACGAACTTTAGCAACATTAAAGTTTATCTTTTAGCACTTGTACTGGTGAAAAATTCAGGAATGTATTCTTTGTAAAAGCCAAAGCATGTCTCCTCTCCGCTTTGAAATGTATCAAAGTTCGGAAAGAAAAAGAGAGAGACACACCCAACAAAATTAGATATAGTAGTAAAAGGATACCAGTAGCTGCTACATTCTACAATAATACGTAAATAGTTTCATCAGGTTAGTACAATACTCGGACCTAAAGCGCCACCAACATCAGCAGCAAGAATCGTATTCAGCCATTTTAACCATGATTATGGTGTTTGACAGACAACAAAATGCTAGAAGTAAGTACTACTTACTGGTTGTGTTTGAAGGATCTTACTGTATGATTCTACAATGATGTTCCCCATGTTATACAAACCTAACACATATCTGTTAGCGCGGGTGTACCGCATGTCAACCAGTGGCTCGTGCCCATTAAACACAGTGCGGGAACCTTCTCCGTCTACTATCCACCTGGAGAACATATATTCACCACACAGATAAACGTTCTGAAACTCAACTGAGCACATTCTATATGTCTTGAAACAAATGTATGCAACGGAAACCGGAGCATTAAGTCAGTCGGTTTTTATAACTATAACTTTATTGTGGACTTAAACTAAACGTACGTTTCGTGAACAGTAGTGGCGAGATATTGGACTTTCTGAAACGTGGGGCATTTCAAGACCTTACAAAAAAACTTACAAAACAACGGGGTGTCGATTTAAATACATCATTGTGTTTTCATAACCGTCTAACTGCAGCGGCTACGAATGAAATCTACACCAGGGGTTCATTCATGTCTCCCTTGGGAATTTCAGTACAGTGTACAGTACAGAGGACTGACAAGTTGCCCAGTGTCGTTCAGTTCAGGCTGCCAATTTTTCCACCAAACCTTACATTACGAAAGTGGTCAATTAGGACCAGGTCCTACTGGGGCCATTTGCCTATCCGGTGTACCGAAAGTGCGAAAAGGAACGAAAAGGAACGAAAAGGAACGAAAAGGAACGAAAAGGAACGAAAGGGAACGAAAAGGAACGAAAAGGAACGGAAAGGAACGGAAAGGAACGAAAAGGAACGAAAAGGAACGAAAAGGAAAGTACCGAAAGTGCGAAAAGGAACGAAAAGGAACGAAAAGGAGCAAACGTTCCTTTTCGTTCCTTTTCGCACTTTCGGTACTTTCCTTTTCGTTACTTTTCGTTCCTTTTCGCACTTTCGGTACTTTCCTTTTCGTTCCTTTTCGCACTTTCGCTACCGAAAGTGCGAAAAGGAGCGAAAAGGAATGGAGTATGAAGCAAACTTAAATAAAATCAATGAGAATATAAGGAATCGGTACTGCGGGCGTTAGAAGCCTATAAAACGTGTTTTATTTTACCGAGAATTTGACATTATCAAATTTTTACAGCGCTGTTTCAGACTGTTGTTTTTGTGTGGCTAAATTATTCTTTGAAGATCTGCGAAATACAAAGAAACGGAACTGAGATAAGAAAGTAAGGACTAAAATTCAGTGGGTGGTAGATGAATGTCGATTATTATCCATTTTCAGGATGAGGCAAGATTGTAACGTTGTTGTTGTATTTGGGTGGCTTTTATTCTCCCTAGAGGGGAGCGCCGCATGCAAATGACCCGCGAAATCCGGTCAGGAAAGATATGCTAATAAACTGCTGCCCCACGAGCATGACAGCTCCTTTCAACAGGGCCAACAACATGGTTTTCTGGAGACTGGAGACATATCTTCTCGCTCGTTCACAACGAAAGAAAAGCTGTAAAAGGAGAGACATATATACATTGTACCAAAGAGATTTCATCAAGTTGTACAATGAGTATTCATCATTTTGGCGGGAAGAAAGGTGCCAACGTGAGGAATTTGTGCAAAGGATATTGGGAAATACAATTTCTGTCAACAATTTTCCGTCATATTCAATACAAATAAATTTCTGCCTCTTGCGACCGACATCAGGCCCTCGCTGATGATAAAAAAATCCCAATGCCGGGTTTAGATGTCCTGGTTGCAAAACAAATTTAAGGCGTTGTATTGATATTAATGAAAGTGTGAAAAAAAAGGAAGGAAGAATAATTCCCAACATGCTGGGCTCGAACTTCCGATCGTCGACTTCCCTGGGTTCGAACATTCGACCTATATTTCTCTAAGGTCAAGTTCTTACAAATTGTACAATACATATACTTGTAACTTTGCTATCATTGCATTTTTTAAACAACTATATCCACATAGCATGGCTTTTTATGATAAAATATGCGCAATCGTTCTCAACATAATCCATTTCTTCTTGTGAAATTTTATAATATAAATGTAATATGGATATTCTAAGGAATGTTATAACCGCATTAACACGTACATGAACATAGATATGCATAGATAGGTCTCATCAATATTCATTCCTCCATTGAACCATTGCTATAGGAATTTCGTGGAACAAGCCGCAAAATGCATTTGCCGATCACAGTTTACCTTTTCCTAATATTACCATCGATTTTATTTGAATTTGCTTCATACTTCGTTCCTTTTCGTTCCTTTTCGCACTTTCGGTAGCGAAAGTGCGAAAAGGAACGAAAAGGAACGAAAAGGAAAGTACCGAAAGTGCGAAAAGGAACGAAAAGGAAAGTACCGAAAGTGCGAAAAGGAACGAAAAGGAACATTTGCTCCTTTTCGTTCCTTTTCGTTCCTTTTCGTTCCTTTTCGCACTTTCGGTACTTTCATTTTTGTTCCTTTTCGTTCCTTTTCGTTCCTTTTCGTTCCTTTTCGTTCCTTTTCGTTCCTTTTCGTTCCTTTTCGCACTTTCGGTAGACCCTGCCTATCCGCTATCTCGAGCTGCGATATTTTCCGTAAACCTTACATTACGGAAGTGTTCAATTAGGACCAGGTCCTGCTGGGGCCATTTGCCTATCCGCTATCTCGAGCTGCGATATTTTCCGTAAACCTTACATTACGGAAGTGGTCAATTAGGATCAGGTCCTGCTGGGGCCAATTGCCTGTCCGCTATCTCGAGCTGCGATTTTTTCTGCAAAGCTTACATAACGGAAGTGGTCAATTAGGACCAGGTCCTACTGGGGCCAGTTGCGTATCCGCCATCTCGAGCTGCGATATTTTCCGTAAACCTTACATTACGGAAGTGGTCAATTAGGATCAGGTCCTGCTGGGGCCAATTGCCTGTCCGCTATCTCGAGCTGCGATTTTTTCTGCAAAGCTTACATAACGGAAGTGGCAGAGCGTCGCCCTGCAGATGACGGGTGTTCATGGCGGGAAAATGGCAAACAGCAACCACCAGGCACGAATAACCAGAGGCCCGCACATGCGCGCTGATTCCTTCGCCAAGATGCAAACGCACTATGTACAAAGATTCTTTATTCACCGGTACTCCGTGTTTAACCACTTCAGAGTCACCACAAACACCCCAGCACAAACCACTGAACCTCAATACACGAGCGCCGTTTCCCAGCATGAAACTCCCATCGTACGCGATTAGAGGCTCCCTGACCGCCACTAGTCACGCAGTGATCGCACACTAACACTGAGTGTAGCAAACACGACGCACAAACGACCACAAAACCCACACATGCATGCCACATCCTTTCTGTGAAAACGCCCGCTATGTGCAAAGGACGTCGACTCTCTGACTCACGCTACTCCTACTAATCACACACTAACAATGCAGCCAACGCCCAGCACCATCAGCAGCCCACACACGCGTACCCTTTTCTCCCTATGAAAACAACCGCCGTGTGCGATCAGACTCTTTGACCAACGCTACTCAGTAATTGCACACTGTCGACCGTGCAGCAAACACCAAGCACAAACGACCAGAGACCCGCATGACATTTTCCTTCTATGAAAACATCCGTCATGCGCGGAAAAACTCTCTGATCAACGCTACTCAGTGATCGCATACTAACAGTGCAGCAAACACCAAGCACAACCGATCAAAGACCCACACATGCGTTCCATTTTCTTCCTGTCAAGAACACCCGCCAAGTGCGGAAATACTCTCGGACTAACAGCAACGCTACTCAGCGATCGCACACTAACAGTGCAAGAAACACCAAGCACAAACGAACAGAGGCCCTCACCTGCCACCTGCGTGCCCTTTTGTCCCTATAAAAACACCTGTCATTCGCGGGAAAACTCTCTGATCAACGCTACTCAGTGATCGCACACTAACAGTGCAGCAAACACCGAGTACAATCAGAAACCCGCCCATGCGCGCCATGTCACCCCTATGAAAACACTCGGCATGCGCGGAAAGACTCTGACCAACTTTACTCAGTGATCGCACACTAACAGTGCAGCACACGTGCACACCAAGCACAAACGATCAGAGGCCCGCACATGCGTGCCGTTTAATCCCTGTGAAAACACCCACCATGCGCCGAAAAACTCTGATCAACGCCACTCAGTGATCGCACACTAACAGTGCAGCAGACACCGAGCACAATCAGAATCCCGCACATGCGCGTCGTTTCATTTCTGTGAAAACACCCGCAATGTGCGGAAAGGCTAAAGACTCTGATCAACGCTACTCAGTGATCGCACACCAACAGTGCAGCAAACACCGAGCACCAACCATCAGAATCCCGCACATGCGTGCCGTTTCATTCCTGTGAAAACACCAACCATGCGCGGAAAGACTCTGATCAACGCTACTCAGTGATCGCACACTAACAGTGCAACAGACACCGAGTACAATCAGAAGTCCGCACATGCGCGTCGTTTCATTCCTGAGAAAACACCAACCATGCGCGGAAAGACTCTGATCAACGTTACTCAGTGATCGCACACTAACAGTGCAGCAAACACCGAGCACAATCAGAAGCCAGCACATACATGCCGTTTCATTTCTGTGAAAACATCCGCCATGTACGGAAAGACTCTCTGATCAGCGCTACCCAGTGATCGCACACTGACAGTGCAGCAAACACCGAGCACAATCAGAAGCCAGCACATACATGCCGTTTCATTCCTGTGAAAAATACCCGCCATGTGCGGAAAGACTCTCTGATCAATGCTACTCAGTGATCGCACACTGACAGTGCAGCAAACACCGAGCACAATCAGAAGCCAGCACATACATGCCGTTTCATTCCTGTGAAAAATACCCGCCATGTGCGGAAAGATTCTCTGATCAATGCTACTCAGTGATCGCACACTGACAGTGCAGCAAACACCGAGCACAATCAGAAGCCCACACATGCGCGCCGTTTCATTCCTGTGAAAAACACCCGCCATGTACGGAAAGACTCTCTGATCAACGCTATTCAGTGATCGCACCCTAACAATGTAGCAAACACCGAGCACCAACGATCAGAGGCAAGCACATGCGCGTCGTTTCAATCCTATGAAAACACCCGCCATGTGCGGAAAGATTCTCTGATCAATGCTACTCAGTGATCGCACACTGACAGTGCAGCAAACACCTAGCACAATCAGAAGCCCACACATGCGCGTCGTTTCATTCCTGTGAAAAACACCCGCCATGTACGGAAAGACTCTCTGATCAACGCTACTCAGTGATCGCACACTAACAGTGCATCAAACACCAAGCACCAACGATCGGAGGTCCGCACATGCGCGCCGTTTCACCCCCATGAAAACACCCGCCATGTGCGGAAAGACTCCGACTAACACTACTCAGTGATCGCACACTAACAGTGCAGGAGACACTGAGCACAATCGGAGCCCGCACATGCGCGCCGTTTCATTCCTGTGAAAACAACCGCCATGCGCGGAAAGACTCTCTGATCAACGTTACTCAGTGATCGCACACTAACAGTGCACCAAACACCAAGCACGAACGATCAGAGGCCCGCACATGCGCGCCTTTTCACCAGCTGAAAAGAAAACACGCCAACACGAAACCTCTCCGGACCTCGCTACTCGGTGTTCTCACGGTATAAAAGAACCATCAAACACCAAGCAGGAGCGACCGAGAACGATCCGTACATGCGCTGTTTTCTCCAAAATATAATACAAAACGGACCAAAACATACCTCCTTTCCTCGTGATTTAAGGAGATCTCTCAGCGATAGAAACTGCCAACGCTGCTGCGAGGCTGTGGTTCCTTAGGCGACTGCATTCCTTAATAGTCCAGGTCTGTGTCGCCGTCACTGTGTCAACACAAGCAAGACTTTACGAACAACAACGGTAATAGAAAATATCCCTAATTAGAGGAAAACCAAACACTTCAAAACAGCAACAACAGACATAAAGACAAAATATCTGAGGGGAATCTCGCCTCAAATCTATGTCATCGAAAACGTGCACGCCTCCCTGAAATAACCAAAGCCGTGCGCTCCGTGACGGCTGTCGTCTAGTGTCGATGCTGCGAAAAACTGCAGTATGTGTTGGGAATGCTCAGCTTGCTGGTTCCAACGCTCTGTCGGAGCTTGCTGCACCTTGGTCGCGCTGTGGTAGTCGCCTTCCTCGGCATAGGAGAGCTGGAAACCGGGCTGCTAAGAAAACAACACGTTTAGAACACAAATATCTAAAGACAAAGCAAATGCAAATCAAGCACGAGCGAACCGAGCGAAAGCCCGACACCAAAGATATGCAAAACAACACGTGTACACAAGCCACCCCCAACCATTGTTCCCAGGAAAACAGAATTGGACAAAAACACAAACGTATGTTACCGCATTTCCGCCCCCAAACCTGTCATATATTTGACATCCGAAGTTTCGACCCGCCAGGTAGGACTCTTCCGCCCTTCCAAAGAGTGAAGAGGCCGCCAAAAGTCCGTCAGAGCTTGCTGCATCTCAGTTGCGCTGTGGTAATCGCCTTCCTTGGCCTGGGAGAGCTGGAATCCGGGCTGAGCTGCTAAAAAAACAACACGTTCAGACCACAAATTCTGTAAAAGTAAAGCAGCTAAACCCAACTCGAGCATTCATCCGCCATGCTGGCACACACCGCACATGATCACAAGGGAATCCTGTCACGAGTTTCCCTCCCTTCCTAAGAACAAACCTCCTACGTTCCGTTCCAAACAAAAGATAATGAAATTCCCACCCAGACAACTAAAGGCAAACAAATGCAAATCAAGCACGTGTAAACTGGGAGAAAACCCGACACCAAAGATATGCAAAACAACACGGGAACACACGACACCCAAACGAGTGTTCCCAGAAAAGCAGAATTCGACAAATACAACAACGTATATTACCGCATTTTCCACCCAAACCTGCCGTATCTCGGCCGTCCTGAAGTTGTCACCCCACTATGTGGAACTCTTCCGTCCTTTCGCTGCGTGGAGAGGGTCTGCCCAAGGTCTGCCGGAGCTTCTGGTTCCCTCGTCCCGCCGTTACTTGCTGCACAGCCGAACCTCAGAAGTTGTCTTCCTCCAACTGGTAATCCGGAGTCTAGGCTGCAACACTGTGTGCTCCTACGGAACAGCAACCTGCCCGGCGGCGAGAAACGTGGTCGTGAAACCGCAAGCGGCGGAGACCTGGTCGTCCATCGCCTCGCGACCTCGACGTTGGGGATGGATCCAACAAGAAGGCAGTAGGGTGATCATCCCTTGTACTTATATGGTAGTGAGGATCATGTGATTCAGGATTAGCCAATGAGCGCGCAGTGAAGATAGGGGAAGCAACGTGAGGCCGGCGTGGCCCACAGCTGGAAAAATCCGGCAGTTGGGAGAATTTAGCAGTCATCAGTACACAAGTTGTCACCGAGCTTTAATAAGCGAAGTTCACGTACAAGAAAAATAATATGATATACAACATCATCTTAAACATTTCTAAAAATGTTTCTTTGGTAAAATGTGTAGTAACTGCATGACCTTCGTTTACACCAATTTTTTTTTGTTTGGGGGGGAAGCACATTTGCTCAACACGTGCCAGGCATGCTGCAGGACGAATTAGCTGCCGGTCATTCAAAGTGCCTGCAACAGGGGGCCAAAATTAGGACGAAAATGAAGCATTCTCCCACGATTTTGGTAAACATTAACTAAAAGAATCACACAGAAGCATGTGTTGGTACGTAGTTTTTTTTTGGGTTGACCAAAATTTTGGTTGACCAAAATTTTGGCAAGTTTTGCATGTTTTTAGGCACTAAATTCGTAACAAACAAACAGTGGACTTCTACACTGGAAGTTCAATTTACACAATGCCGTTTTTTTTCGAATCTATAAAACTATCCATAGCTTGCATCGGATAACTTAGTAGTTAGTCATTATTACATTTTTTTTGTACATTGTGTGAATTTCACGTGGAACTCTCGCTTCCAGTTTTGCCGCACTTTCGTTGTAGGGACCCGTTTATTAGCCCGGGCTGTGTCCCCACCACATTTTCTAATGATATTCGGTTTAGAAGAACATAGGTAAACGCTCCAACTTTTCATATTTTAGTATCGATATTACGATGACTGAGGTGTGAAATCTTAAGTGTCGTGTTCGTGTTTTCATTGGGGCCCTGAGTGTTTGGATTTTGCGAGCCGCACGTAGCGGCGTAAATCTTAGTTGACCACTTCCGTTATGTAAGCTTTGCACAAAAAATATCGGGATAGCGGGCGGGCAACTGGTCCCAGCAGGACCTGATCCTAATTGAGCTCTTCCGTAATGTAAGGTTTGCAGAAAACATCGCAGCTCCGCGGACAGGCAACTGGCCCCAGAAGGACCTGGTCTTAGTTGACCACTTCCGTAAGGTAAGCTTTGCAGAAAAAATCGCAGCTCGAGATAGCGGACAGGCAATTGGCCCCAGCAGGAGCTGGTCCTAATTGACCACTTCTGTAATGTAAAGTTTGTCGGAAATTTGTCAGTCCTGACAATGACCGTTACGTAAGGTTTGGTTGAAAAACTTGGTTCCGTGTGTCTTGTTAAAAGGATCTGACCTGTGCTAATGCCGTCATGTAAGGTTTGCTTGAAGACTCAGTGTCCCCCTTGTGTCAGGATGGCGTGTGTCCCATGTTAGGCTGTGGTTTGTAAGGTTTTGGAAGAAGGGCTGCTGGAAAACGTGTATAGGGCCCAGCTCAGAAATTCTAGTACCATGTTGGAATATAAGGTGCATTGTGTTGCAAAAATTGGTGAATTCCCTTGGGTGCAATATCATTCTACGTTATGCTTTCTGTTCGGTTTAGAAATGCGCTGTGCTTTATTGTGTCCAATTTCTTGCCATGTTTAAGCAAATGCTCTGGAACCCAGAAACAAGCGCTTTGTATAATGGGTACGCAAACTGAATGCTCAATTCTATACGTCGTTCAACTATGCAGAAGCAAGCAAAAGTGGCCCAGGAAAAAAATTAAAACCATTTTCAGGATAAGTGTACGAAAAAAGTGCACCTGACTGTTTAACTTCAATTCTGGTCCCTTGGCAATGGGTAATAAAGTGTTGAGCGTGTTGCACTTACTTTACCTGGATGGAATGAGGTTGTTAAGGATTTGCATACGGCTGCACGTGAGGCCTACATTCTTTGGAGGGAAAGTGGCCGCCCTCGCTCAGGTCCCATTTTTTTCCTTAAGGAATAAAGCCAGGGCAAAGTTTAAGTACGCCCTAAGACAGTGTAAACAGGAGGAAAACAGGGCAAGAGCCGACTCGACTGCGAAAAGTTTTAATGCCGGTCATACTAGAGAATTCTGGAAAAAGGTCCGTAGTACTAAATCCTCTCATTCTGTAATACTATACCTAACACTATAGACGGTTTCTCTGGGGCTGAGCAGATTGCAGACATGTGGATGAGTCATTTTGATAAACTGCTGAACTCTGTTAATAGTGAGGTGCATAGACCTGCTGTGATGTCTGATTTGTCGACAGGACGTCCTTTTGAATTTGACTCTGGGATGCAAATCTCTGCTGTGGAAATATATGATATAATTAGAAACTTACCCAATGGGAAAGCGGTAGGGTCTGACGGAATCAGTAATGAACACCTAAAATATGCGGGGCCTAAACTTAGCATATGCATATCACTATTGTTTTTTTAGCCGCGCTTGTCCATAACTTCATTCCGAAAAGTATGTTAGATACTACCATAATCCCGGTTGTTAAAAACAAAGCTGGTAATATTTCTGATAGTGATAACTATAGACCAATTGCCATTGCATCAGCATTATCCAAAGTTCTGGAGGCCGTTTTATTGAACAGGCTAGAGCCGTATCTTCAAACCACTGCTCATCAATTCGGTTTCAAACGTGGACATGGACTTGACATGTGTGTGTTTACTTTAAAACAGACAATTGAGTACTACCGGGGTCTCGGCTCTCCAGTTTTTGCTTGTTTCTTGGACGCCTCCAAGGCTTTTGATAGGGTAAACCATTGGACTCTATTTAAAAAAACTCCTTGACAGAAAGGTTCCGGTGTATTTGGTGAGGTTTCTGGTTTACTGGTACCAGAACCAAACAATGTGTATTAGATGGAACAATGTTTTGTCTCCCTGCTTTTATGTATCAAATGGTGTAAGGCAAGGGAGTCTGCTATCCCCGCTATTATTCAATGTATATATAAATGACTTAAGTTCGAGGCTCAGTTGTACTAAAGTAGGTTGCTATATAGGAGGCTTTCTTGTGAACCATCTTTTTTACGCTGACGACATGTGTTTGTTATGTCCTAGCCTTAAGTCTCTGCAAAAACTTGTAAGTAGTTGTGAGGACTTTGGTTTAGAAAATGATTTGTTATTCAATGTAAACAAGACATGCTGCATGTACTTCCCGAGTGCTAGTTTGCCACTTTTACATCCGCTCCCGTCGATCAAACTGACAGTGTATGGAGACTGTTTGAGATTTGTGACATCATTTGTATATCTTAGAATTGTTATTAATGACAGACTGAGTGATGATGACTGTATTCTCGCCTAGCTAAGGGGTCTGTATTGTCGTGCAAATACTATAATTCGAAAATTATGTCTTTGTTCACTTACTATTAAGAAAACATTGTTCACATCTCATTGCTCCCAACTCTTTGGTGCGCAGTTATGGAATTCTTTTCGTTCGAGTATTCAGTCGAAATGTCGCATTGCCTACAACAATTGTTTCCGTATAATAATGAGTTTACCTAGATACTGCAGCGCTAGTGAAATGTTCGTGTTCAATCATACTGATACTTTCGACGCCAGATGGCGTAAACAGTGCCATTCCTTTGTACATAAGCTTTTCAAGTCAACTAATACCATTATACAGTCCGTACTTAAGTCCGACTCTTTTTACCAGAATTCCTTTTTCACCAATCTCTGGCGCCGCCTCTACACATAGCCATAACATTGTCAGTTTGTCTTAAAATGTTGTACATATTCTATGTTTTTCATGTTTGTCCCTATGTCATCTGGGCCAGTGAGAGCCTGAAATAAACAAATAAAAAAATAAAAAAGTACTAGTAAATGTTGACTCTCGCTGCACTTGGGGCACCGGTGCGGCACTGCGGGGTTCGTAGATGACTCAACGAATTTCAGAGATAAAGAATGAATCTTCTTCCGTTTTGAGTATTTTGCTGTCTTGTAAGTCCTACTTTTACGTATTACGCAATATCTAGATTTTTAAAGATATAATACGTAATTTTTGGATCGACCCCCCAGAACTAGCCCCTCCCGACTGTAAACAACAACTTTAGGCCTCCAATAGACACCCTAGCGCCTAGGGGGTGGGGTAATGAGCTCATCACACTTCAGGCTGGCTACAAAGGAAATATTCTTCTTTGAAAACACTTAATTTTTTTCACTTCAAAATAGGATATAATCATGCACTTGGTCTATTTTGTAGGGTATCAATAAGAGGAGGTTACACTCCCTTCAAAACTGCAAGAAACCTTGCAAGGATTACATCTTACAAAAAGTATAGTAAAACTGTCATCAGACACCCCACCGTGCAGTTATGTACACAAGTATTTAGCTATTTACCTGTGGTTCGGTAGAGGCGTCTGCTCTCCACATTTGAACTGTTCCCAGTGATCCAGAACAAAGTCCGCACAGTCCTCCGTCATCAGTACGTCCATGATGACGTTCTCTAGTGGGCCTGGGCTCGGAGGGGTGAAGTCAGCCAGAACACCGGGGGACGTCAGGATGTTAACGTAACCTGTTTCATGTAAAAATTGTAAAAGTGACCGACTGTTTTAAGAGGAGAAAATTCAGACCGACCTGAAAAAAACAAAGAACTTTGAGAAACAAGATAAAGTTTAGCATGATAATAATACCCCATTTCCACTAGGACGGCGCTCTCGCGGCACTCTCTTTTAGAATGTGATAGATCGCTCAACAAATTGCATTGAAAAATACATTTTTTACACTTTATGTGTTTTGTATGATAAACAAAGTATGAAATCAAGGGTTACACTTATCCTATCTAGGTCGCAGTGAGAGCGCAGCGCGATCGCCGTCCAGTGGAAAGGTAAAAACATATTTTAATGAATGAATGAAAGACCTTTATTTTACATTCATGCCTCGACGGGCTAGGTACACGTCACTGATAACAGACATGACTGATAACAGAATAACAAACATATGAAAAAAAAAACAGGATACAATTTAACTAGTTGAAGGTACTAAGCTAACAGGATGGTCGACATCTTCTCGCTTCTTTGTACAGGTGTAGATATAAGAACATATAATGTTTGATATACAGGGTTTGTCTAGGCGCATCAAAAATAGAAATTTATCCGTTGCATTAAGATGTTCAAAATATGGGAACTCTTTTCTGATATATTCATAAAGCACAATCCGTTCATTATGGTACAATTTACAGTGTAAAATAAAATGCTGTTCATCTTCTACATGTTGTAGATCACAAAATTGGCAGACTCTATGCTGCAGGGGGGTGCGGTTGTGCCTTCCAGTTTCGATATGTAACTTGTGGCAACTAATCCGGAGTTTAGTGACAGCTACTCTGTGCTGTATGTTTTTCACCATCAGATATTCTTCTTCTTTATAAATAGTCTTGAATAATCTATAGGTTCGTAATTTGTTACCGAAAGATTTGTCCCGGTTGTCATTGTGTAATTCGGTTCTAAATGTTTGAATGTAAATATCCTTTAATCGTTGGCTGATGGCGTTGGTTATAGGTAATAGGTTTGTTCCTAGAGATATCTCAGATCTCCACATGTAGGCAAAACCGCATTCCTCCAGTATCTTACGAACGCCGGACGCCCAGCACTTATTTCCATTATCATCTAGTTGTAATTGACAAGATAGGGCGTCGGCTTGTAGACTGTCAGCTGGCACGTTTTGACGGATTCTTAGAAAGTGTTTGATAGCGTTCAGGGAGGCTTCCAGTTGAATGAGGTACCTCCCTAATTCCGCTCTTGTGGCAAGGTTAGATGCTGGTCTGGGGACATTTAGTGCTTGTTTGCAGAATTTAAGGTGAACAGATTCAATGGGACAGGTTTTAGGGCTTTTAAATGCGCCCCATATTTCTGAGCCATAAAGTAGAATAGGTTTGACACATGCATCGAAAAGCTTGTTTCTAACTGGTAATGAGGCGGTGGCTTTATCTAAAGATTGTTTTATTCCGAATAAAGCCTTCAGACCTTTGCCACTCAGGTATTTGTTGTTAGCTTTAAACGTGCCAGCTGCACTCACAATAATACCAAGATAAGTATAACAAGTTACAATTTCTATTTCACGATTATCAAACAGGAGAGAACAGTTTTTAGGTAGACTGCCACCCTTTGTAAATACAATAATTTTTGTTTTCCTAAAATTTACTTTTAATTTCCAAAGTGCACAATAATTTTCCAGATTGTTCAAGGAATGCTGTAATCCCTGTTTGGACTCGGAAAAAATTACCAAGTCGTCAGCATACAACAAGCATGGGACAGTTTTGCTGTGCATAAGTGGGGGATTACAAGGAGCACCGTCAAATCGGGACACAATATCGCTAAGAAAAAGGTTAAATAATGTAGGGCTTAAGTTACACCCTTGTCTCACACCACAGTTAGTAACAAAAGTTTCAGTCAATCCATTTTTAGATTTAACGCAGTTTATAGTCTTTGAATACATGCCTTCTATTACTTTTAGAAATTTACCACCAATACCGAGTTTTACTCAATTTAAACAAGAGGCCGTTTCTCCAAACGGAATCAAATGCTTTGCTAAAATCAATGAAGCAAGCGTAAAGTTGACGGTTTTTGTTTAGATATTTGGTAACTAGTGTACTTAAAACAAACAGATTATCGGTAGTTCTAAAGTTTTGTCTGAAGCCTGCTTGGTGTGGCTGGAAGAGGTTATTGTGTTCTGCGTATTTGACAAGGCGTGAATTTAGAATGGAGGAGAATAATTTCCCTAAACAGCTGATTATAGAAATCCCTCTGTAGTTATCTGGCAGGGAGGTGTCTCCTGACTTGTGGATAGGAACAATATGACGTACTGACCATTCTTGCGGGAAATGACCATTTTGTAAGCAAGAGTTAAACAAGTGGAGTATAGGTTCTTTAAGCAACATTTTACCAGATTTTAGCATTTCATTCAAAATTCTGTCATTGCCGCTTGACTTATTGTTTTTTAGTTTTAAGACTGCGGTGTCCAATTCTTCTGGGGTAATTGCGGAATCTAGTTCTGACGAGTTTGGTGGGGTGGTCGAAAAGTCTGTTTGAATGTTTTCACTGGGAAGGCCGTTGTCTGTAAGGCTATCAGGAAATTTGTCAAGATTCTTGAAGTGGTTTACCCATTCCTCTTCTGTAATCTGGTTATCGTCATTTGGCTTTCCTGGTTTCAGTTTATTTATCAAATTCCAGAATGCACTCGGATTTCTTTCCCTTAGTGAAGACAATTGATCCATGATTTGTTGGTGGAAATCTCGTTTTTTCTTTTTTAGCAATTTCTTATATTCTTTTTTACTTTTGAAGAATCTACCCCTTATGTCTGGATTCGACGGATTTTTTTCCAGTAAAGATGCTATGTTTTTCACTTCCCTTTTCATTTCCATGCAGGTTTTGTCAAACCATTTCTTGTTTTGTCTTTTACGTGGGCGTTTCCTTACCCTTTTCAGACATAGTGACTGATCACCTGCTTCTCTCAAAATGGAACCAAACTCAGACACATAATCATCAATTTCCGAGGTGCTGTTTATGTTGTTTGGAACGTTAGAACAAAGTAAACGTAGTCTATCGACGAAATGAGACTGGCCGAGAGAAGAAAGGAACTTCTGGGCTGATTTATCGTTCCATTTATACTGTTTGGGGAGAGGTTTTGCATTTGATATGTTCCGGCTTTCTTGATAGGAGTGATTTGTTGATTTTGATTGGATTAATGCCCAAACCATGCAGTGATCAGAGAATAACGTTAATGGTTTTATGTGGAACGATAAGATATGTGGGATCAGGGACTGACTGCAAATTATGTAGTCAACTGTGCTGCTTCCACGCGGTTGGTGGCAGGTAAATTTCCCCTGTAAATCCCCAGCCACCCTCCCGTTTAGAACTCTTAGGTTAGCTTGAACACATAGGTCAGCAATATGCCTGCCGAATTTATTCGGAGGGGCCTTATCCATGTGTTGTCTATCCGAGGAGTAAGGGAAGCTGTCTGGATTACAATCGTCAGGAGTGCTATCATCTACATAATCGCGCAAATCACCAAGACGAGCGTTTAAGTCGCCGCCAAGTAAAATAAATCCGTCTGAACTATATCTAGATATTTCGCTTTCTAGGATTTCTAATGTATGATTTTCTGCGTATTTGTGGGTGGTCGATGCACTGGGACTAATATATGCCGAACAAATAAACAAGTCTTTTGGTAGGCCCAGTAGCTTTCGGTCTATCTGTACCCAGAGAACATCTGTAGATTTGGATTGTGCTTTCTTGACGCAGTTTCTGTACTCTCTCTTGTAAAAGAATATTAGACCCCCCGAGGAGCGCTTAGCTCGCTTGTTTTTTTGTCTGCATTGGTGGAAATAACTGTAGCCGGGAATGTTGATTTTTGTGTTGTCTGTGCTCCAGGTTTCTAGGAGCGAGAAGAAGTCAAACTTGTTTACATAAGACACGAAATCTATATCCTCTAATTTGGTACCTAAACCGTGAACGTTCCAGGCACCAAAACTTTTGCTTCCGCCTGGGAATGTTTTCATACTGTTGATAAAGTACTAGTACTAAGAAAAATTGTGTCTTTGCGGTCCGAATCCACAATACTTGACAATACTTAACAAACATTTAAATAGAGATACTATGACAAAAAATTCTAAACCTTCAGTGAGATACTATAAATAGGAAGTCTAAAACTACTGGTATATGTTTATGAAATACCAACGTTAACAGACAATGAGTCTAGCAGTTCTTAAAGAGATAACAAACAAAAATAAAAAAAAGGGAATTCAAAAGTAAAGGCACATAGGGTGACGCAAGGTACAGTCCCAGTATACATCCTACCACATGGCGAACATCGGCGGCCACATCATACTTGGGTGCCATGGCCAGGGCGGTAGGTTCATCGGCGGTGGATGTCGGGGCGAGATGGGGAAGTTGGCGTTCGTAGGAGGGGGTCCCCAGGGCACGGGAGGAGGCTGGAACATGGGCCGGCTCCAAGGTCCGGAGGGTGGGGGCTGGTTCCAGGGTCCTGCACGGTGTCTGGGTGTGATCGCTGCTTCCCCCGTCTGGCCATTCGAAGTAGAGGACTTTGACCCTTGCATGGTCATAGGGCCGCTAACCCTTGGCGCATCGAACGTCTGTCCTGTTCTCTGTGTTGAAGGTTCGGTAGAAATGACAGGCATACTTTCTGTCGGGCCTTTCTCAGGTGCCGGTGCAGGGCGTTCCTGTCCGTGCACGGGGTGGTGACTTGAAGTTGGAGCAGGTTGGGAGCGAGTAGGAGGCTGAGTTGGTCTTGGAGCGGGTTGGGATCGGGAAGGTGGTTGGAATCGGGGAGGTGTCTGGCTGGGTCTGCCCATCTGTGCACCGACTACTGCGTCTCTGTACGAGCGGTTCGGAGAACTTAGCTTGATGTTTGTTGTAGGTTGGTTGTTGTTGATAGGGTCGTTCCTTCGGCCCATGTAATGGCCCAGGCCTACGAGGGGGTTGATCGTTCGCTTTATGTTGGCAGCCAGAACCCGAATCCCATTTCTGTTGAGATGATATCCGTCTGATGAGTACAGGGGTCTCTTGATGGACCCAGAGGCGGCGAAGTTTGAGTTGTCTATGGTGTGAATGTAAGACGTCTCATCAGCGGCGACCTTCAGGAAGGTGTTGACGTCATCGCCAAATCGTTGGAGGGTGGGGTCATCTCTTGGTAGTACTGAAGATATGACAAGGTTGGTGCGTGGATACTTCTCGTGGGTTACCTGGATTAGTTCGCGAAAGTTCTCTGTCACAAATGTAGCGTCTCTAGCATCCCGTATGTCATTCGTCCCAACATGGAACAAAATGACCTTTGGATCAGGGCGGGCTGAACTCTGGATGTAGTCTAGGCATTGAGAAATGTTGAAGGCCAATTCCTTATTCACACTTTTGCTTGGGTACAGTACGTCTGTTTTTAGCGCTTTGGTGTTGGAGTCTCCCAGGATGAGTATGTCGAGCTGGGTTTCTTTGTTTTGTAGATTGGTCGTCATTGTCTCCTTCGGCGGGATCTCAGTGTTGTTTCTGGCTGCACGCGGGTGGTGATTAGCTTCTGAATGGCTTTTCTGTGCACCTTGTTTCTCCGGCATATGTGAACTGCCAGTGGCGGTTCCATCAATGGCCTCGTTCAGCACCTCGAATCTGTTGTGTACCTTTATTGTCGCCACTTCGCGGATTAGCCTGTCGGCGCGTTCTGAATCCTGATTCCCCCTGGTTTGGGTTGCCGCCGATGTCACTTGCCGCTTTGATGTGGTCTCGGCTAATTCGTCGATTCTGTGTCGTAACGTCTTGACTTCATAATCAAGATCGCGCTTTTCCCTTTCAAGACGCACAATGTCATCTTTCAGCTTCTTCCCTTCTTCGATAGTGAGACCGCTACACCTGTGGTTTTGGCCGGAGGTTTTCAGTTTGTCTTCAAGGACAGACAGCCGTTGTGAAATAGAGTCCTCAAACGCTTTTCTGTCGGCGATTGAATCAACTAGACACGTTTCCAGCTTGTTTACACTGTCTTGAACAATAGAGCAATTAGAAGAGAAACACCGATCCGCCATATTTGTCTGAGTGTTAGACGAATTGTCAGATACAACTTCAGTCTCATTACTGTTTACATCAAGCAAACCTTTAGGTACAGTTCTGCACAGCGGACACACATCAGACGCAAGGGGTTGATCACATGTTTGGCAAAGTGTAGTGCTGCTATTCACAGTCGTTATAGAATCCTCCAGACTTGTGTACTGAGATGAAACAACCGTGTTATTGTTCACGAGAGGAGTGGAACTAATGTTCTGTTGTACCTTCTGTCGGAGAACAGGAAACACTTCCGAAAACCAAAGCAAGTACGCCGAACCTTGAATCAGCAACTTCTGTGTCGATTCGTAGATTTTGATGCTCACAGTACCAACCGACTGTTTGGTTTGGGTATCAACAAACGTAGTTTTGATGTGATGACCGTCACTGGACTCGTCTTTTGCTCGAGTGTTGTAGAATTCCTCACATTTAGAAAGCCATGAATTTGCATGATTGGGGGGGAGATATATACTGATACTTTGAGCGTTGTGTTGTATACAATAGTTCCTAGGCTGTTTCAGCGATTTCTTGGAGAATCTTGGCGCGTCAGGGATTGTATGGCTGTCGTTGTACTGCTGTCTGCGGGAAGCGTCCGAAAGAACAGTAAAAGCCTTTCTCACCTCTTTGTGCTTTGCATCAGCTTCCTTGAAGACGCTGTCTGTCCTGCTGAGCTTGCGTGTTTCTTCATACAACAGAAGCTCTGTCTTGTAGGCAGCGACAATTTCATCGTGAGTCGCTGTGGGTGAAACTCCGAGTGCCGAGTACAACTTTTCAGGGTCACTTCCAACGGTCGCCATTGTTCCGAGCGTTTGGGTCGGCTTGGGTTTTGTGTTGCTCCTAAATTACCGCCGTATTTGCAGCGAAAATAGACCAAAGTACGCAAAAAACTACTCAAGTAGAAGGAACTTACATCAGCAAACTAGTAGAATGTAAAATATTAAATGGATCGCACGGTTAGACACAATTTAACTTATTCTAGCAGGAGCGTGCGATCGCCGTGACCGTCGTCGCCGCCATCTTGGATGATTACCAGTACTTAAGGATATTTTTATGATACTTCCATCTATCTTCAGTTCATATAAGCGTTAAATTTGTTTATTAATGAACGTCATAAGAAATATTACCAGACAATTAAGGTACTGTTCATTGCCTATATTTTTGATATAATAAGGTGCAAACGGCTCCATATATTTTTATTTAAGACTACGGCGCCGATGTGATATACTGACTAACATCTAATACGTTTCGCCCTGGAGTTATGCCTAACAAAATATTGCCCTTACCTAGCGCATTGTTCAGGTAGAAGTTGAAGTAGTACAGGGAGTCATGGCTCAGCTGCAGGTCCTCATGTCTGAACTCCACAGCATGACCAACGCCGAGCCGCTCAAAATTGTTGAAGTGGCCAACCTGAAAATAAAATAAAACAGCTTCAGGGGATCAGATAACGTACGCGTTTGACGAAATAATAGTTTCATATTTCTTAGTTAATTTCGATTGTTTTGTTCTTTACTAATAATCATACATAACCATTTTCCCATATGAAAAAGACTATACATATAAACTCTTCAGTAAAAGAAAACTACAACAGTATAAGTGTTATGGATGATTGACCGCAATCTCCAGCTGTGCCAGTATTCATACGAGTTTTATTGTGATCCTCTCTCCAAAATTATATCAGTTTCACGGAATTCAATCGAGTTTTACGGAAAAATAATGATTCAAAACCTTGGTTTTTGCGTTTCGTCGCCCTGCGGCGACGAAACGCCATGTATTGAGTTTTACCTTCAGTCCTTCAATGATGCTTCGATGGATCGATGCATGCATGCATGCCTGAATGGTACTTGGTTCAACACTGTGTAGCATAGGATGAAGGCCCTCTATGTTTGTTGTTCAACCATTGCCTTATATGGCAAGACCTTCACGATTGTTGCGTCAGCCTGAATTGTACGTGACATATGCAACCGCATGTAGCCGCTACGGAAATGTGAATTTTCTGATGGAAAAAGCTGAAGACACATTATACTTTCATAGGTAGATTTCTAATATATTTCATAATGTAATTTAATCTTAGGCTATTATTTTTATTCAATGATATTAAGGGATTGTAAGCTTATCTATTTCATTTGGCGCTATTTCAATTGGTTATTTGCGTTTGGTGACCACTATAGAAGGCGACAGACTCCATTCACATCCACCATTTTGGAACGAACGCTGTGAGGTAGGACTGTTCGGAAATACCATTGCATTGTGGTTTCGGACTTCAATATCCTGGAAAATGGCCATATTATATCTATTCCACAAGATTGCACAAGAAAAAAAGTGATTTTATCAAGAAAGCGACCGAAAATCGACATAAATAATACTATGTAGTGAGGTTAAAGCATTATGTACACTCACATATAATACACGTTACAACTTAGCTCAAACGGTAAAGTCACAGGTCTTCGGATCCGAAAGTCCCTGGTTCGAGCCCAGGAGTGGATTTTTTTCTTTTTAAATATTGAAGATAATATATAATTATTCTATTTATTTATTGATATTATATCTTTATATATCATTTTTTTATTTATTTTAGTATTCATTTCATATATGCAAGGCCTTTGTCTTATGAACATAGATTCCAAACCCGGCATTCGAATTTTTCTGTTCATGGTAATGGAAAATACCGTGCAGCGGCTCCCATGCGCGGTAAGATGATTCTCGCAAAACACTCGCCACTAAACTACTATTCATGATGTAAACAGAGGCTCTTGATGTTGTTTGCATGAAACTCCATCAAAAACAGCGATCCTTTCTTACAGTAGCAAATGCTCCATTGTTCAGTATCGACTTCATTCAGAAGTTTTCAGACAACACGGACGTGGAAAGTCACACCGCTCGACACAAAAGTATGGAAATTTTCATGAATATTAGCAAAATTATCCAGGAAAGCAAGGAAGAAATGTTGTAAATGCGGAAACCAGTATAATAGAGATTTTAGTGCTCATGCATCAGTAGAGGCTGCACGCAAGAAACTGATTGAAGCTAAAACAGCACACGAGAATAGACCAACAAGAGCTACTCTCAGAAATGTCAACAAAACACAAAGACAACTTGACGAGGCTTATACTGCTGCACAAGAAGAGTTCATCAGTGGGAAAATAGATCATATCACCCTACTGCATGCAACCAGACAGTACGAAGCTGCCTGGCAGACAATCAACGAACTTAGTGGGCGGAAGCCAAAGCCCTCAGTTAAAATAAAAGGTGGATCCAGAGAAAACAGAAAGGCCAACTGGTTGTCCCACTTTAAAACCTTGCTCGGGGAGACACCACAAGTCCCTCCCAACCAACCTCTCAGGAAGATACAGGTGTCAGAGGAACTGGACATATCTACAGAACCCTTTACACTAGATGAACTTGTAACTGCTTTGAATTCTTTTTCTAATAATAAAACTCCTGGACTCGATAACATACCTACCATCATATGGAAGGACCCGTTGTTTCATGATCTACTCCTACACCTGTGCAACAATACTTTTTTAACTCACAAACCCCCCTCAGCATGGCTTAAGGGCGGAATTATACCAGTCCCCAAGAAAGGAGACCTAACCTCAACTGCTAATTACCGTGGAATCACACTTATTCCCATTGCAGCCAAGGTTTACAATAAACTTCTGTTAAATCGTCTTGTGCCAGCAGTCGACCCAATCCTGAGGAAAAACCAAAACGGGTTTAGAAGAAATAGGTCCACCATCTCGCAAATACTGTCAATCAGACGGATCATAGAAGAAATGAGAAGATGTGATAAGGACCTGGTATTGCTGTTTGTTGACTTTCGCAAGGCCTTTGATTCTATTGATAGAAATACCATGTTTGAAATACTTCCACTGTACGGGATTCCTCTACCCATTATTGATGCGATTAAATCACTTTACATCAATACTACTGCCTCAGTGATTACCCCTGACGGCGAAACAAGTCCCTTCAAAGTAACCGCTGGTGTACTCCAGGGCGACACATTAGCGCCGTTCCTTTTTATCATTGTACTGGATTACATTCTACGGATCTCTCTCGATAGCATGAGTGAAAAAGGCCTTGAAATACAGCCCAGACGAAGTCGACGACACCCCGCAGTGAACCTCACAGACTTAGATTTCGCGGATGACCTAGCCTTGGTCGCAGAACTGGTCAAAGATGCAGAAGCACTGCTCCAGTCACTTGAGAGAGCAGCTGCCCAAGTAGGCTTGTACTGCAACGAGTCCAAGACCGAGTTTATATATACAGGTACTTCTTCAGAACCAATAGAACTTAAATCTGAATCTGGTGTTTGCTTAAAACGCGTTGGTGATTTTAAGTACTTAGGATCATCAATTGTGGACTCAGAAAAGGACTTCACAGTAAGGAAAGCCATAGCTTGGGATGCGTGTAATAAACTCGACAAAATCTGGCTCTCAAATATTAGTGACAAACTCAAGATACAAGTTTTTCGCACCATTGTTGAACCTGTACTTCTCTATGGCTCCGAAACTTGGACATTGACCACTCGTCTAGAGAAGAGACTGGATGGAACATACACCTCACTTCTGCGCAGAGCAAAGAACATCAGCTGGAAAGAACATGCATCCATCAAGACCATATACGGCAATCTTCCCCGAGTATCCCACAGCCTCAGGCAGAGGCGTGTCCAGTTTGCAGGTCACTGTCATCGCGCAAGCGAAGAAGTGATCTCTTCACTCCTCCTATGGAGGCCGAGGGGAAAGACTTACTCTAGAAAACTCACTTACCCAGCCACCATCTCCAGAGACACTGGGATTGACACCGAGGACCTAGGAGCAGTTATGAACGACCGAGCGCTGTGGAGAGACATTGTGCAAAGCCTTACCCCGCCCGGCAGGGACGACAGATGATGATAATAGAGATGAGGTAGCTGTTAATTGGTTTGGATATTTGTTTGACATTTGGTAGTCAATTTAGATAGAATCTTGTCACAGTGCTGATGGTGCTTTTTCAAGTGTACATAAGTACCTGAGTACTAGTATATTAATAGATTTTATAATGAACTTATTGTACATTTTAAAATAAAGTTGTAAGCCAAGACCAGCTATTAAACAGTACTCCTTTCCAAAATAACAATTTTTCTTATAGACGCAACAGCCCTTGAGTGACTTTTTCTAACAGATTTTACTTCAAGAAAAAGACAGTTCACACTCATAAACGTAGACGAAACGCCAGCTTTTTTTAAAAGCACTTGTTTAAAAACCGTTTTGTTTACATTTCATAAAATTTCCGTCTGTTAGACAATTATAAATTCGTAAAATCGTATGGAAACTTAGGCAACCTGAGCTATGACTATATACACACAACCAAGATTCGGTACAGTGTGACTCCCAACCATTTAGGTCTCTGAATTTATCCTTTATTTTTTCTACAGCATATTGAACACTCCGCATTATGGGTGGGTTGCAGTGTTTACTGCCGGTGAAAAAATATTATCCCTTTTTCGATCAATACATAAAAGAATTAATTAGGAAAAATCAGTGACCCGATTAGGACCGATTAGAAAATGGGCAGCTTATACCGGAAGGCGTCTGTACGTTTGGGGGCTTACACGTATTGGTCTTAGAAAATACCAAGCACGAAGTAGCGAAGCTAGCTACGTTAAGTTTATAGCCTTTTCTTCCAAGTATTTTACGGTCAAACGTAGAGAGGCAGTTGGCGTCGTTTGCCTGTGTATGTAGACTGGTTTATTTATTCGTCACAAAAATAGAAATGACACGAAATAAAAGCAGTCTTGTAGTCGTGGAGGCTGAATTGCACAGCTTTATAGTCACAGCAGCGGCTTTTTATGCAAACACGAATTATAACTGAATTATTATAACTAAAACTCGAAGATATATTTGATATGGTTTTTACAGACAAGCAAGATCTGGACCCAATCCTCTGGACCTGAATCTGCGCCGTGCCTAAATTCTTTGTACCCACAACTACCCTGCATACCTCATGCATCTCCACACCATGTCCCTCTATTTCCTCCAACAGTTCGCAGGTTTCGTGTCCGTAGTCGTAGTTGAAGCTGAGACACTTGGTAGGTGGATGATCCAAGCACTCAATGGCGCACTGCTGCGGCGTGTCCATCTTCAAACTTGCAATTGGAGTGGAAATTACTCTTCCCGTTCGTCCACCTTAAACAAACAGACGGAACTATTTATAAACGAGATTTCAATTACTAGTACACGCAACAAGAATGACAAAATCAGAAAATCAATACTTGGCTTGTTTATGAAGGTTAGACATCCAGGTAAGCGTAGAACTTTCCACTACATGGGACCCCGCTTTGCAACACAAAGGACAATAGTTTTTTTCCTATGGTCTTGTCTGATCATAGGAACTATCCTAACATGATTTACGTTTGTGTAACCTTTTGCATATGATCCTAACGATTTAGTGGTTAAACCAGTTTTTCTAGTTAGCTGTACTGGCATTGAATTGTTCTGACTAGTTCATTCTGCTTTTGCTGAAGAAGAGTGATGGATGTCACTCGAAACGTCCGCGGAAGTAAATATCCGTTTTTATCCAGTTGTAGAGATGGAATTGTATTTGAACAATACTTGGCTTAACTCGAGGAGCCTTTTATTTGCTGTTTTCCTTGTGTACCTGTGAATCTCTGTAAAGCGGGCCTTGAGGCTGTCCCTGCCGTGTTCGCGGTTGTTCTGACGTCATGCCATGGCACGACCTGGTCTCCGTAGACTTTCCTACCATAGCCAACACCTTCCTGAAAAAATACATAACTAACGGTATAAAACATCGGAGCGTTTTGAATTATTGCAATTCCCATACATTCATAGCAAAAAGAAGCATTAGTATTTTTTTCTTCACATATTGTTTCCTCCATCTACTGCGAATATCTAAAATCGTTAATCACCAATCGTTAAGAAGGGAACATAAAAATAAAACAAAAACACACAGTCGGAAGGTATACACCCCAAACTATTTATGGCATGATCAGTCTTAGACGCCTGCATTTCTAAAATGTAATATTTGAAGAGGGTCTTAGCCTAGAGATAAATCATTTTCGCACATAGCAACCGTTAGGCCCTGACTATATGAAGGGTCTGTGTTTGTATCTTTTGCACCGTCAGACATTGTGTTATGTTCTAATTCAACGGAATAAGCATTTAATGTTTAAAGGTTCTCACCCGTTTGAGGCGAATGACGGAATCATCGTGAGCCACAGCTGACGCGCGGAGGATGCTGGGATGGCTTGTGGTGAGGAAGTCAGGAGTGACACGCCCTCCAGGTAAGGTGACGTCATAGGTGGGCAGTTCACATGTGACCTTGGCGTTTCCTCCGCCAGAGTTGGTCCCCGTGACGGTGAAGTAGAGTGGAACTCCTCCTTTCATTTTCTGGGTAAGGTCAAATGTTATATTTCTATCAGTGAAACAATCTTGCAATATAATTTGTATCACCAAAGCTTCGTTTAGAGAAGCATTTGAGAATATGCTAGCCACCAATATTAATTTGATGATTTTATGCTCATTTAAGCAGCTTTTCTATGCATGTGCATGCCAAATTCAAGTGAGCTCAACGTAGGTGACCGTGTACATTGAAGCGCTCAACTACCAAAATGGCGTCTTGACATAAAGCAACGGAACGTAAAGAACTGTACCTTAAAAACGACGTTTGATGGTCCTCCCAGGCCTTCATTGCTCACCACGTCACTCCCACCTCTGTACGTCCCTACGTCATAGGTCAGCTTCACTTGGCTGACGTCATCTTCCGCTGCCACTTCTAGCTGAAAGGCCGGTTCTACAACGTCTCGGCCTGCGACCTGCTCCACATCGCAATGCGTTGTGATGGCGGCCCTCCTTCCGACGTTGGTCTTTGTTGATGTCTGTTGGGAAACAAAGTTAAAACACAAGAAACCATTAATAAAATTTTTGTCAATATTTCATAACATATTAAAGAATATCTTTGTTATTATTGGATAACCAAAGATGTACCCCCTTATTGCTATAGAGTGTAAATGGATGTATGTATTATTCATTTGAGTTTTGAATTCAGTAATGACTACTTCTCGGAAAGACGCACGTGGACACTTCAGATGGACACCGCATGATCCCAGCAGGGAACATCCCCAATCGATCCTGACTCAGTAGGTTGTAAAGATGAGTCAACGGGAAGGAGCCAGCTCCTTCTGTCTTATAAATAGATAACGTCCGTCATCAGAGACACTCCCCTCTGAGACGCGCAAGCACGCTGCCACGCGTTGCTATTCGATCTGCAATCAGTATCCTTCTTCTTCTACTATGTCGCCGAGGAAGAGCAAGCGCAAATGCAAAGGATGTGAGATTCTCCTCCGAGACCACCACCATGCTAAAGCAGGCAAGTCTTGCACGGGCCTCCCTTCTCCTGACCCGCCGGCCCCCTCTCCAGACCCGCCGGTAGCCACTGACTCTCCCCAGATCCCGGACCTGGAAACCTTACAGCAGCAGAGAGGCCTTGCAGTTGGCTACGCAGCGAGCACGACTGGCTCGTGAAGTCCGCGACATGGAGGCAGACCTGCGGGTGCTCCAGCTCGAAATCACCAGCGGCCGACCAGTACGTCTTACGTACCGTGCTGGCAGTCCTCAGCCTAATAATGAGGTTAAGCACGTATAACGAAGAAGAAGAAGAAGAGACACCAGTCCGCCAGCGGCTTCTGGATCACAGCTACCAAGTACTTATTGAAGAATACATACATACCAAATTTATTTTACCAGATTTACCAGATATACCTGGGCGATGCGCCAAGAGCCTAAAGGTGATAAGATACAGCAGTGCTTATTATTCTTGTCATTTGATATTAATAACATTTATGTGAAACCAATGAAGTCAGACTATATCTTATGGACATGATAGTTGACAAGTTATTAAATATCTTATAAGATAGCCACCAGGTAAACATTTATTACACCAGAAAGTTGTTAGGTCAGTTAATTAGCCAAGTTGGGCAAAACCAGTTTTAACAATACTGAGTGCAAGCAAGTTGCTCCAGATGATATTATTTAGTTCGGATCTTAAAGTTATGGCTACAGCATTGCACAATCGGAAACAGCTGTACTTTCTTGTTGTAATGTATACATACAGTATCATCATCATCATCATACAGTATAAGTGTGACATGTATTGCTTATATGTAATTGCTATTTCTAAAATGACAAATGTATATCAAAAGAGAAATCTTACTTTGACTTTGAATTGCCTAAAAGTAGGTGGAGTGAAGTCTGGCTCCGGTATGCCTGTGTTGAAAACGTTCTTTGTAACAGGAGGTGTCTCCCATTCCCACAGCAGGAAGTCGAGTAACGTTACTTCCAATCCAAAAAGATTAGATTTTAGCATACTACGGAGCTCCAGTCGTAACGGAATCATGACCATGTCCATACGAGCCCTGCAAATGTAAACAATTGTTGTAAGATATAAAGCAAAATATGCAATATCTATAACCATTGGTTATGATATGTTTTAAAGACAATTTTAATGAAATCAGTAAGAACAACTTTACCACTGACATATATAACACAAATAGAAGCCCTTATAAGTTGGAAACCATGTGAGTTCATTCTTTTAGATCAATATCTTTTGATAAAGTAGAAACAACTGTCGGTAGAAAATATCATTTCATTTTATAAGCATTGCGCCATGTAATATTTTTTTAATAAGAAACGAATTAATAGCTTTTATATTACAGAAATCTCTAATCTCTATCAATTCTATACAAGAAAAAGATACTTGCCACTGAGACAATGTGTAAATGTAAGGATAGGAATATTGTATACGTCTTAAGTATTGCATTTACCTAGATAATTAAGGCTTAATAGGGTTGGGAATAATAAGAAAGTGACTGTGAAAGATATTGTAACTATCCTGCAAATATTGTTTTTAGTTGTGTTTATTTTCATGGTGATGCATGCATGTAGATGAATCAGTGAGAGTAGAACAGTGTTGAAAATGGTTAAAACGTTTTAACATGAATGTAGTGTCAATTAGTTCTGTGAACATATTAGTATTTAACAATTAAATATGTGTCTAGCATATAGTTAGATAGTAACAATGCATAAAATGTTCTATAATTTATTATCTTTAATTCAAATGCAAAAAAAAGTAAAGCCCACAAAACTTTTGACAGAGAAGAAAAACGTTTCTTACCCAATATTTAGTGGGAACTTGCTGAATTGGATCTCCGCCCTTGTTGGGAAATCGGTTGTCAGGACATAACCTTTTAACTGTAGCTCTGCACTCAGGATCAGCAAACTTATCCCGAGGCTTGCATAAACAGTGGCACCAACTTGAGGCGTTACTTGACCCTGTAAAATATTTGAATACCAACGAGAAAGCCATGACGCATTCCGATCATTCGTTTTAGGTAAATAATTAAAAGACAACAACAACAACAAATAGATGTAAACTGCACCTTGATCAGCTTTTTTTTACCTTTGCACACTGTATACAACAAAACTGATATCGGCATATTCATAACTGTGTTGTGTCTATCTCGGTGAATTTCTAATTTACACGCTTTTAGAATACAAAATTGGTTAGTAATACTTACATAGGCTGTCATTTTCATCAGAGAAACTCCTGCTTCCAATTTGACGCCTATAAACCCACCAGCTCCGAAGCCTTTGAGAAAAATTGATATATTAGTATCTAACTTAAATAGTCTTTATGAAGTTTTTTTTTACATAACTTTATGGTAGAGGTTAACTAAGGACTCATAAAACGTTCATCTGAACCTGTTAAAGACAATATACACCACGGTCCAAACTCCTAAAGATTAAGAACTTACTTACCCAGGTACATAGGAATAGGTCCGACCATGAACTGAACCTTGACATCAAAGAATCTTTTCTCCCATGGTCCCATAGGAAAAGTTCCCGTCAAGTAACTGTCTTTCATACCCAACTCTATCCCCAGGTCCTGCATGTCCGTCTGGATAGTGTCTATCCACTAAGGAAACAAGCAGTTCCAAAAGAAGGAATGTAATATGAGTATTGCATGCCTGAATGATATGATTATATGATATAATCATATCCATGTTTAAGTCATTGATACTGATGATAGTCATAAACCTTTGGTTTTAAGCATTAATACTATCTGTCTGTACCTCTTCCCTCTCTCTTTCTCTCTCTGTCTCCGTCTCTCTTGGGACGGGTCATTAACCCTTACTTACAATGTTGTCCATATAAGATTATATCAAATGTTAAAGTATGTATAAATCAAAAAGTTTATTAGTTCGTAGTAAATGAACAGTTACCTCTAATTTCATGGCTTCTCTAAGTTGTTTGATGATATCCGAAAACTGTTTTGATAGTTCGCTTAAACCAGAAAGGTCCAGATCAGGGATATCAATATCACAGCTGTCAGGGCGGAAGAAAAAGAGTTCTTTTTCCAGTTCTGCCAAGGTCATATCCATCAAGCTCACTGTAAGACAAAGTGCGCTGACTGTAAATATCTATGTCCATTATGTGGCTGGTCTCATTCCTGTGCGGTTCGAACTAAAATCACCTTTTTTTAAATGTATCTGCAATAAGGACTATTAAGTTTTATGTTGTCATCGTGAAAGATATTTGATATGGTCATTTAAACAAGACTAATAATTGCACCATTTTATATTAGCTTGAATGTAATAGCGGTTTTGTTTACAACATCAATAATCGACAGTAATAATTAAAGTACATATTTAGAAGGCAATATTCTACACAGTCAACTAAAGGCTTTATGTTAGGACATGGGTTTTCTAATGTAAAAAAAGGGTGTCCTTGAATTGACTTATTTTAATTCGACAAAAGTATTAGGAGTTACCTCCGTTAGCAGACGGCACTAGGCCTCCACTAGAGCAGGGAGGGGTGTGGATTCGAATTCCTTTTAGTATTTCTTTAGGCGGTAGACAAATGTCCTTGGCACAGACTTTTACTGAAAGGTATATCTGTGAAAAAAGATAGATTTAAAAAGAGGTTTTGGTACTGGCCTAATACTGCATAGGAATGTGCCATATTGATTTACTACTTGCAGCGCTACTTGAATACTGACTGTATTATACCATATGTATAACATATCACAAAAAATCATCTCCATTTCATCTCTGTAAACGTTAGGTTTGAAATGGTATTTCTTCATACATGTTATTTACTTGTTTAACAATCATAGCCTTAGTTGAATCGTTTCTTTTATAAATATTGATTCATTTTAATGTACAGATAAATCAACTTTGATCTATTTTGACGCAACATACGAGTACGCTACAGTTAGGTAACTTATGGTCACTCTTATCCCCCTCCCAAGGAAACACCACAAACTTGAAATTTGGCAACAGTTCAAGTTTTGAATCGCCAGTGCCAAGCAGTAGTAAAAATAGACCTTACTTCAACATATGAACTTGTTTTCTTGATCCTGAAGCTTCTGAGAAGTTTAACGGAGTCAAAAAGAGTCCAGGACTTGTCAAAGGAGTAGTCATCCTCTTCCGCTGATAAAAGACAATATATGACCAAAAAATCACTATACTATGCAAATGACGACGTATCTACACATGGCAAAGAAATACTGCATGATAAAATCGTTAAAGAATTCAAAAGAATTTTTAGCATTAAGAGTCATTGCAGGAGAAAACCAGGCAAAACCAGGCAGAGGTCGGAAGATGGGGGTCGGCCAAATCAACTCAAACTTTTTATGTGGGATAGGTATGGGGAACTATGAACAGTCATATGATTAAAACCCTCCAGCTATTTTTCGTTATGGCGTTCTGGGGGGCCCCCTCTGAGACCCTCCAAAATCAAACTATTGATGACTTAAAATTACTGAAATTGCGATGACTATTCTGATACTTCTGATTGAGATATGACAAAAAGTTTTATATTCTCATATTCCATGTGTTCTTAAGTTTTACTGGCAAAAAATTTGAAGATGAAGTATTGGAATTAAGAGGGTGTTACAGGGGGTTACCAGAACCAATGAAAACACGATTTTCAACTTTCTGAATTTCTGTGATCTTTAAGGGGCTTGTTCTCCGACACCCAGCAATTTAAATGAATGGTTTTACCTTTACTGGAGAGAGAAATATTTACTAATTGAAAATCAAGCGTCGTCTAATTGGGCCATGTATACCACGAGCCGTGAGCTCTTGAGTCTTTATGGGGATTTTCCAGGTTTTTGACTATGTTAAAACAGTGTAGGATCACTGCTTAATTGTCAAAAATGCTTCAACTAATTGCAAGTAATTATTGGGGCTCTGTATGGGGGATATAAGGCTACTTGAAAATGAATTATGCTGGTTTTACCCACATTTGTTGCTCTGTAAGTCCTAAAATGATACATTCCTTACAGAATCATAATGATTATTTACCATGTGGTACTTAATGAAAGAGGCTCTGCATGGGGGTTATCAGGTCTCCATGTACATGATATACTCTATCCATCATTGCATCAGAAATCTTTGGCAGAAGCGAGAAGAACTGGGTCAGCAATCTTCTGTACATATTTTGCATGTGAGATAGGTAGGTTGGGGAATTATAAATAAAGAGCCATCGAATTAAAAGTCCCATGTTCTTTATAGTATGGAGTTATGGATCCCAATGGCTGCAGTAATTACGAAGGGCGATGAAGGTAAGTATGATGTGGAGTGTTTTGTCCACAGTTTCAACAACTGCCGACAGGACTGGTCAGCTGTCTGTGCTATTCTGCAAAGTGTACTTCAGACCGTCAAGTCCAAGAATCTTTTACTAATAAAGGTGTTTTTTAGAAATTGCAGGGTGTTATCACTGTGCTCTGCTAATTTTGTCTCTGTCAGCGATCGGTCAGAAAACTAGCATATATATCAGTTCTGCGCTTAGACTTCTCAGACCCTCAGGAGGCAAGGACATTTGTGACCGCAAGATAGCATCAATGAAGACTCACATAAGACGGTACGTCAATGAAAAACATGATGTTTTGACCACTGAAGACATGAAAGACGCGTTTTCAAACAATTTCTTGTTTGCAACTGATTGAGACATACTAGTACTAGTACGAGTCTGGAGAGCCTTTGGTGTTGGGGTTGGAGAAGTAGTGAACTTTGCCACAGTGCCACAGATACATGACCTTCCAACCCTGACACAGCACTGTTTGGTACCCCACAGTCACAAACGAGTCACATCACAACATCGGCAGTTGGTCAAAGTCAGCGTTATTCTGTTGCATCGTGACAGCCTTCAGCTCAGCCAACAAGCTAGAAGACGTTGGCGAACACTTTAAAGAACTGGAGCGGGAGTCCATCGTTACATACATTGTACAACAGAATACACAAGCAGTGGGCTCAAGCTGTGACTGGAATAGCTCATGGTTAGGGGTGGGTACCAGTACAGAAAATTCAGGTCAAGGTCCGGATTAGGTCCAGAGGATCAGGTCCAGGTCCGGTCCTGAACCTGATTCATTATGTGAAAACTTGTGAATGGACGATACGCAAAACAATGGTCCATTTTGCTGCGAAAAAATCTGTATTGTGTAGTATTCGACTCCCACTGGTGTTTTAAAAATCCTACAAGGCTAACTACCTCTGTACGATTGACTGTTAAAGTTGGTAAAATTACTATAGAGTGTACTCTGCTTCGCTCTTGTTATTTGCCTGGACCGATAACCCCGAAAACGTGTGAATGCCTTAAATCAGTTCATTTTCCAATCGGTCCAACATCCGGTCCACCGAATTTTGTCAGGTCCGTTTTTTTTGTTTTTTTTTTTGGAGCGGTCCAATGAGAAAAACCGGTTTTGTACCTGTACCACTCCTACTCATGGCCCTGGCCTAGCCTCACAGTCACAGGGAGAAGAATCCGGATTGGGCGTCCTACCAAGTTGTCAATGAAGGCTGGGCAATCCGGACCAGGAAAGGCGGCCAACGGATGTCAGACAAGATGAAAACTTAGGCCTACCTGACTGACATTTTCAATCGGGGGCTACGTCTGGGCAGAAAGCTGGTGCTGTGCAAGTGGCCCACGAGATGTGCACAGCATGTTAGGGAATCTGATGGCAAGCGGTTGTTTCAGCCCAGCGAGTGGCACACAACCAAGCAGATTACAAGCTATTTCGCCAGACTTTCAGCAGCACAGAGACAGCAAGAAATCACAGAATCTGTGGTCACTGACATGGAAGCGATGGATGAGGAAAGCGAGTGGCATGCAGGTGCTGCGAAAGACAGTGTAAACTTTAATTCTAAGTATTGACTACAGTCATCCTGTCATGTTTGAAGACATATACTTTTGCAAACTGGCTAAAACCAAAGGTCTCAAATCAGTAAAGCTAAAGCAATTGAAGTGCATATCAGATCATTTCCATCTACCCATTACAGGTTCTACGACAAGGAAAGTCTCTTTCATACAGGCATTAGAGAACATCCTATCCACATGTACATGCAAGTTGACTTTTTTTGTAATTTGAAAAACATGACTTTTACAACTGTGTAGAAACTCTGTACCAAACATGTGAATTTTTAGGCCTAGCCACAATCGTAATCTCCTATCCTTTGCAGGTAAAAAATTACATCAGATCCAGCTTATTGTAGCAGTCCAAGAAAGCTGAACGTGTGCATTTGTGAATAAGCATTTCAATGTGGCAAAGCATGTGGCAAAGTTCACCACTTCTCCAACCCCAACACCAAAGGCTCTCCAGACTCGTACTAGTGCTAGTATGTCTCAATCAGTTGCAAACAAGAAATTGTTCTATGACTTCCCATTTTTGCCTTGCACTGCTCATCGTGGGACTCCGACGCTTCTTTCATGTCTTCAGTGGTCAAGACATCATGTTTTTCATTGACGTACCGTCTTATGTGAGTCTTACATTGATGCTATCTTGCGGTCACAAATGTCCTTGCCTCCTGAGGGTCTGAGAAGTCTAAGCGCAGAACTGATATACTAGTTTTCTGACCGATCGCTGGCAGAGACAAAATCAGCAGAGCACAGTGATAACACCCTGCAATTTCAAAAAAACACCTTTATTAGTAAAAGATTCTTGGACTTGACGGTCTGAAGTACACTTTGCAGAATAGCACAGACAGCTGACCAGTCCTGTCGGCAGTTGTTGAAACTGTGGACAAAACACTCCACATCATACTTACCTTCATCGCCCTTCGTAATTACTGCAGCCATTGGGATCCATAACTCCATACTATAAAGAACATGGGACTTTTTATTCGATGGCTCTTTATTTAAAATTCCCCAACCCACCTTTCTCACATGCAAAATATGTACAGAAGATTGCTGACCCAGTTCTTCTCGCTTCTGCCAAAGGTTTCTGATGCAATGATGGATAGAGTATATCATGTACATGGAGACCTGATAACCCCCATGCAGAGCCTCTTTCATTAAGTACCACATGGTAAATAATCATTATGATTCTGTAAGAAATGTATCATTTTAGGACTTACAGAGCAACAAATGTGGGTAAAACCAGCATAATTCATTTTCAAGTAGCCTTATATCCCCCATACAGAGCCCCAATAATTACTTGCAATTAGTTGAAGCATTTTTGACAATTAAGCAGTGATCCTACACTGTTTTAACATAGTCAAAAACCTGGAAAATCCCCATAAAGACCCCCCGCTCACGGCTCGTGGTATACATGGCCCAATTAGACGACGCTTGATTTTCAATTAGTAGATATTCCTCTCTCCAGTAAAGGTAAAACCATTCATTTAAATTGCTGGGTGTCGGAGAACAAGCCCCTTAAAGATCACAGAAATTCAGAGAGTTGAAAATCGTGTTTTCATTGGTTCTGGTAACCCCCTGTAACACCCTCTTAATTTCAATACTTCATCTTCAAATTTTTGCCAGTAAAACTTAAGAACACGTGGAATATGGGAATATAAAACTTTTTGTCATATCTCAATCAGAAGTATCAGAATAGCCATCGCAATTTCAGTAATTTTCAGTCATCGTTTGATTTTGGAGGGGCTCAGAGGGGGGCCCCAGAACGCCATAACGAAAAATAGCTGGAGGGTTTTAATCATATGGCTGTTCATAGTTCCCCATACCTATCCCACATAAAAAGTTTGAGTTGATTTGGCCGACCCCCATCTTCCGACCTCTGCCTGGTTTTCTCCTGCAATGACTCTTAATTGTCTAATTTTAGAATTTTTGAATGCAATATATTTAGTAAACATACCAAATCCTGGCGGAGCCAGATTTTTCTCTTCCTTCATCTGCCCAAGTTCCATTGTCAGTTTCATGGTGCATGGATCAAAGCTTACAGAAGCTTTGAGAGTGAAGATGTTAAATGGTCGTATAGGGAGGGACAGACAGCAGCTTAGGCCCAGGCAGTTGTCCTGCATGCGGCAGTGCATGAAGTCAAGCTTGTTCAGATGCTCAAAAATGTAAGGACATCCTGCAATTGAAATCAAAGCATAGAGGAGATATATTCGTTAACAATGATACATAGAATTAACAACAAACCTTATTTTGTAGAAAGGTGAACAATTAGTCCAATGATCATTGATTACATGTACAACCTCGTTTCTGTTAGTTCAGAAAAGGGATTAGACCAAAAATACACACAGTTACTATTCGTAGCATGGAAAGCTTTTAGGGCACTCTGTCCCCTTATCAACCGCGCAGATCTCGTATTGGGGTTCTCTTGTCACGTGACGGCTGATAGACATTGTAACGTAATAAGAAATAGTCATAAACTGCCCCTGTTTAAGATGCTGTTTTGTCCGCCTTTCTTTAATTTTGGGCAAAATGTTAGATTGTAATATTCTAATGTCAATTACCTGTGTCTGAGGTTGTATATCTCCGAAGAAGGGCGTCGCGTGGCCCTGTTGTTGGTTTTCCGGATCCTTTTAGTTCCCATCGCAGTTGTTCATCCGTCATGCTATTAGGTAGCTTACAGCAACCCAGGAACATCTGGATGAAAAAAGAAGGCAACATTATATCTCGTCCCTTCAAATGAAATGGATAGCTAATAAATGATGCAATGCATAGTAGTAAAACAAAAGATTTAAAAACGTTTCTAAAGAATTACCTTTTGCAAAATGTCATTTATGCTGCCGTAACATGGTCAAAATGACTGAAACGTGGTAGAATGAAGCAAGTGTGCAATTGCAAAATAAAGAAGTAGCTCAAAGAACAATACCTCTAAGACATTGATTATATGTCGTAGTCCGTCTCCCAGTCCTATCAGATCCAGGGTGCCGACAATGGTTGACACTTTTATGTCTTGAAGCTTTATAGAGAACTTCTCTGACTCATCTGGTTCATCGTTTCCACCAAGCGTACCAAGAACATCTGTGAAATGACATAATTTAATGACATCACTGTGCCTATCATGAGACAGACTGACAAACTAACTACGATGTTTGCTTCAATTATTTCTAACGTCACATATCAGCTTCTAAACGTAAAGCCCCGGTCACAAGAATCATACGACGTCCTTGCGATGGCATATTCCGCATATCGCACGATAATCGCAGTGAATCGCAGCTAAATCGTAATCAAAATCAGCCATCGCAGAGCATCGGATAATGTTCAAAATTTTCCAGCGTCATACGATTTTTTACTTGTGTCTCTTCTGAATAGCCGCCTGGCCGCTTTTGTGCTTCTTTAACCAACCAAATCTGGACCTAGCTGTTGAATACATTCATATAATGTCTTTCGCTTTTAAAACAAATCAAAAGAAACGTTAACCATGACAACATGAGTCTTACAAACATGAGTCTCTTGCAAATCAAGCACAAGAACTGGTATGATTATCTCGGTCTGCTTGCCGGCTCTACGAGTCAGGCTTTTTCGAAAATCATATTTTGCTTTTTTATGTGATTATATGCTATCAGGAAAAACTGCCGTCAGACAAAAACCATATCATAAGCATTATATTATAAGCCTGCCTTTCTGTTCGAGTTGTTCCCATGGTTACGGTTATGGTAAACTGACCCGAGACCGGCGAGAGATGGGATCTGATCTAATTATGAACTCACGTGTATGTAGCCATCAAGCAAATACATGTATCACCTGTGTGTGATACTGGATCCGTAACGTGGAAAACATTGCCTTGAATGCAGACTCTTCTGCGGGCGCACTGTTCTCTAGTGGCTATTGTGAACAGTTGCGACTGATATAGTTTCCTTTTTCGTCAACATCGACAATATCAGGGGAAACTGAAAACATGACTACGTGCTAAAAATGTATGAATCTTTAAAGTCGTCAGAAGAAAAAATGGCCGTAATGAAGTCTGATATGGGGGCAATAAAAATCGTACGACTATGGAGAAACTTTGAACATGTTCAAAATCTATTTCAGCTCTATTTTCGTCATAGGAGGCACCCCGATTTACTATGATTTACCTGCGATTGACGCAGGTACGCTCTTATGACCTCATGGTACGATGCGCTACGATCCTTGTGACCACGGCTTTATATATTTAAACCATTGCTTCCGATTCTTCCCCGACTTACGACGTACTGCGTCTATACCAAGCATAAAACCTCCATCGCAGTCAATCGTACGATTCTTGTGACCGGGGCCTAACGTAAAACGTTTTCACGTAAACCTTCACAAAAATGAAACATTATTTTTTTATCAGTTTCCTCTTCTTTTCCTCCTTACAAACTACATTCTAGACCCAATATGTTGACTTATTCGCACCTATGGATATTCATATACGAGGGGTGATCAATAAGTTCTCGGCCCCACCTAGAAATGATAAGCCCAACTCAAATTTGCAAAAAACTCATTACTTTACAGGCATTCGTTTTTTGCAAATCAGGAGGTAAGTGGCGAGACAAAAGTGGTGTGAATTGTGATCAGACATGTGTGGGTCGAGTTCCCCATGCCGTAAATTAACAAAAGACATTGTCAAAATGTTTGATAATGATTCTCTTCCTATTTTAAGCAAAAATAATTGAGTGTCTGACTTCCAGCAGCGCAAGTTGACCCGCCACATCAGGTCACGTTAATTGTCCACGTTTTTTTCCTTCTCCCTTACCTAACATTACCCGGTGTCGCCTGCAAAGTAATGATTATAATAATTTGAAATTTGGTACATATTTATATACATTTTTAGACTTTATACTTGACATCTATGCTTCGAAATCTGAGTTGTGCTTTTTATTTCTCGGTACAGGTGAGGACTTATTGATAACTTCACGTAAATGTATAAAGTCTTATATAAATGTGTACCAAAATTCAAATTATTGTGATCATTACGTTGCAGGCGACACCCAGTAACGTTAGGTAAGGGATAACGAAAAAAAAGTTGAAAATTGATCTGCAACCTGAGGTGTGCTGGTCAAATTGTCTGATCACACTTCACCCTTCTTTTTCTCGCCACTTACCTTCTTATTTAGAAAAGAACGAATGCCAGGAAAGTAATGACTCCAATGATTTGTAATTTGGAGGATATTGATAAAAGGCTTCATACTATGAAGTTGTGCCTCAAAATTTGAGTTGTGCTTATCATTTCTAGGTGGGGCTGAGAACTTATTGATCACCCCTCGTATGTCTATTTAGTTGAATGTACTGTATTTGTTATACATGTATACCTTACCAAAATCGCTGTACTTTTGGTGTGTCAACAAAGATTTCTTTCGATGAAGTTAATGACCTTGACCAGACGACTGTTACCATGGTCACTGATTACATTATGTAGCATTGTAGACACTCTTGTATGTTTTGTGAGTGGCAGTGCAGAGTTGGAGGGATACTATCTATGTTGATGTGTTTACATAAAAAAATAGACAAACCAGTAATTTGCTATGCTGGACTATGTGAAGGTAAACATAGTTTCATACAGTATTTTTTGCTTAGTATATGGTAAGCAACACATGTACATGTGATATGAAATATTTAAAAAATGTTATACCTGTATTGCCTCTGAGGGACCGTATGATACCTTTTGTGACACGTCGTTCACCAGATTTTCCCTTCACATTTGAAGACAGTGTCAGCCTTCTATTTGGGAACAACAATAAATCAATAAATAAGGTTACCGATCCCACCGGCAAATGCATGTTTGCTTGCTCATCTGTCAAAAAATTGACAGGATTATCCGATTGTCAATCAAGAAAGTATGTTAAGCAAAATAAAATAAAATATACTAACATATAAAAATGTTTGCTTTTAATTACTAAATAATGGTTGTTCTCTATATGGAAGAAATCTATGTGTTACGGCGTCATAACCAACATGGAACGGGACCTACTGACTGGTCCACTGCGCCTGGCTAAATGAAAACATCATGTATCACCTGGTTTTCTTGCTTGAACCAGCGTCAGGAGCATCCGGGGTTTCATTGGTCTCCCGTGCACCTTCTGTAAGTTGTCCGCTTCCAATTGATTTGTCCTATTGTTTTAGAAAATGATGAAACGGGAGCTTGCATGACTTTGTGTGCATGTTTTAACGTTTGTTAAAACATTTGTCATGATCTGTATGAATACTTGTCTCAATATATGAAATTAATAGACTTTCACGAGCACATTATTTCGCCAACTAATAATGCTTTTAGTCAAGAATTTCATGTCATATTTATGTATTGCTAAAGAGTACCTCAATAGCAAACGGCTGCTAAACGTGTGTTTTTAGCGGTTGGCAATTCCATTTTATATATGACTGGTTTATTTTCAAAATACAAAATACAAACAAATTGACATTGGCATGGCAGCCTCACGGCTGAATTGCGTCATGTCATTACAAACCATTACATCATTAAATCAACAAGGCGGTTAAGATCGAAGATTATAAATAATCGCACAGACACAGAGCTTAAAAATTTGGTTGCAGATAGACAAATTACGTTGGGATAAGATATTAAAAACAGTACAATAATATCAATGTAGCACTATGTCGGATAAATATTCAAAATACTGAATTTACATGTCTTGCTATTTAATACAAAACAGCAGCACACAGGGGACAATTACTTGTTCAAAGGCGGACCATGAAGGGTACAGCGCTGTTACGATAGCGTTCAGTTCTACAGTGAATAGTGTTCAGTTTGTGGGATGACCTTGTCTGTCTACCACTGATTTCACCTCTGGCTGGTGGCAGTAAGTGCAGGAAGTGCTCTGACTGACTGAGAGAGTTAGCAAAGTTTTTGATGAGTTCAAGACGTCGTGCTTGTAGAGAAGGTAGTCCCAAGTCAGAACAGCCATCAGTGTAAGACGTGCAGTTCTGTCCCAGTATTATGCGCACAGCTCTCCGTTGGACCTTCTCGATCCTGTTACTAAGTGCAGCGGTGAGCCCGGAATGCCAGACGGGGGCACAATACTCAAGGACTGGTCGAATGTAAGACACATACACTGCGACTAGGTCGCCGATGGACACGTGAAAGTGTTTTAGTTTACGGAGGAGATATAGGCGTTTGCTAGATTTGCTACAAATGGCGTCAATATCGGAGTTCCAATGTAGGTCTGACTGCAGAAGCACACCCAAGACCTTCATTACTAACATTTGTTTAAGTTCTCTGTTGTCGATCGTAAGAGAGGGTGATGGCTGCGGGACTTTCGTGAATTGAATGTGCATAACTTGACATTTCTTAGGATGAAGTTTCATGTAGCTGGTGAGAGACCATTGGTCCAGGTCGTTCAAGTCCTGTTGCAAATAAGAAAGGCTTACGTTGGGGGTTCTTATTTCCAACACATTCAGGTCATCAACGAATTTCCAGCGTTTGGAGGCAGCCTGATGTGCGGCACTGTTGATATACGCAAGGAAAACCAATGGCCCCAGTAAAGTCCCCTGGGGTAATCCGCAGGTACCCTTCAAGCTGTCGGAAAGTGTTCCGTGGTAGCGAACAGACTGGCTCCTGTTTGAGAGGAAGTCTACAATCCATCTTGTCGATCACGGAGGGGCGCAGTCAAAGATCAAGCAGACGTTGGATAGCTAGGTTGTGACACACACGATCAAAAGCCTTGCTATAATCGGTTGAAACAAGAGAACATATGACGCCGGGTTTATCGGTGGCTTTGAAAACCTCGTTGGTCAAATCTAGAAGGCAATGTGTTGTCGATTTGCCCTTGCGGCAGCCGTACTGTTGAACACCGATTTGGGGAGCGATGTCGGTCAACACCCACCGCGAGACAAAACTTTCGGCGACTTTCGCTAGCAAGCATGTAAGGGAGATTGGACGGAGTTCAGTTATCGAAGGAGGTTTGGTCTTGGGAATAGGAACAATAACCGCACATTTCCATTCGTCCGGCACTAAGCCTTGTTGGAGTGAGCTGTTGAGAATGTCGGTGAAGGGTTCGCTCAGTTCACACGCAAACTCCTTGATTATTTAACCTGGAATGTCATCAAGCCCAGCTGCCTTGCATGTTTTGACTTTCAGTAGTTCTTTGTAGACATCCCAGGGTTGAACACATGGTGCCGGAAACGAAGGTAAGTACGCGGGCAGTGCTGTTGTGTCGATAGCAGGTAGAGACTGTATCACTGATCTAAGTGTTTTGTTAATCTCCATGGCAATACCGGGTTTGTCAGTGGGGTCGAACCCATCGATGTGAATGACCGGTTCGGAACAGGATGAGTTCATCATGGTTTTTATCTCCTTGTGCCACTGTGCGATATTGTCCTTCTCCTTTGATAGGTCTGTACACACGTTACACTGTCCTGTTGATCACGGTTCTAGTTCTAGGTTGAAAGTCCACAGTGTTGTAATCACTAGTACCTAAGGGAGGTGAGATGGTCGGAGGTAAGAAGTGCGGTGCCAAGTTGGTGATCAGGAGATCCAAGGTTACTTGGCCTCTTGTGGGTTGCTTCACCACCTGGCACAGGTTGTGGATTGTACACACTCTTGTTACGTCGACCCGATTAAAGTCACCAGCAACGGCTATCCCTATATCAGGATACTTTGCACGGAGGGAGTCGATCGTATCCACTAAGTGGTCGACAAGTAGCTCGTCGTGATCGGAGTTAGGTGGAGAGTACACGGCACATACAGCTAGACTGGAAACGTTCCGTGGAAGGCGGTACGGCCGGATTTTAACCCACAAACACTCGAGTTCGTCAGGAACGGAGATGTTCAGAAGACTTGACGGGAGGCTGTCTCTTACATAAACTGTGACGCCGCCTCCTCGACGATCGGGACGATATTTGGAGAACACCGAAAAACCGTCGACTGACAGAAGCTGGTCGGGTGTTGCAGGGGTAAACCACCTTCCGGAGACTACGGCTATAACAGTGTTGTTACTCAAAAGTACGTCCAGTTTGTTTAACAGCGATCTTGGGTTAAAGATCTGGAATGTTGGTGGCTGATAACCGCATCTGGGTCTGTTGTTGTTGACATTCCGCCGGGGCGTCTTGGAACGATAACAGGTGAAAGAGCGCAGGTAACGCTTGTTAAATGGATCAGGGCCACATAGAAATCCATCCCAAACTAACCTCCAGTTGCCAACAAACACACACACACACACACACACACACACACACACACACACACATTCACAGACCGCTGCAGTACCGTAGCAAAATAACTGGTAATTATATAACCACTTGACCTTCCTTTCCACAGCAGGTACTTCAGTCTTAAGTCCACACCTTTTTAAGTTATGCGTTTGACGTACATACAGCCCCGCACCATAGCCGCTGCATTATGGCACAACTGAAAACATAATCATCTTGGCAAAAGTGAAAAAGAGAAGAGGAGAAAAGGAAATGAACAGAACAAAACCCAAATCCATGCGAGGAAATTTCCACAACCTGGTTGTTGTGTTTACATGATCAGTTTGCTTGACCTTCTCTTGTAAGGCCGCTTCTTTACGTGACCTACATGCGTGTAGATAGTGTCCCCAAAATCAGATCTTACGGTGAAATGCAGCGGATTTGTAAAATTTCTTCATCGCTAACTGATAAAAAGGGCATCATTTTTTTTTACGTTGCTTTAATGAATGGTCCCTCACACACAGAGGGACGAGCGGTGTTTTAATTGATACCAGACCAGTGGTAAGCCGGAAAGCTGGCGTGAACAGACCGTTCTGTTGCCGGCCTCGTTAAAACCCGCTGACACACAACCTGTAAAATGACTGAATGCAGCAGTTTTTCTAGTGGGAATATTGCGTTTCCTGTGGAGAAATCTGTAGTTATTTTTATGTATACCTATATCCATTTCAATAAAATGATATTTAACCCCAGTCAGACCCACTTCCCAACCTAACACTGTAGATAAGTTTTTTTGGGAGAAATAATCACCTGATTAACATATTAAGCATTTCTTTATGTAAATCATTACTCAAGATATCTACATAGCAAAGAAAATGTCAATCCGTCCATCCTTTTCTGAGCTATTATGTTTCAAAGTCTACAAAATATCAGCCTCTTCAGTTCAAATAAATTCGTTAGGGGGCTCAAACTTACATCAGTTACTTCTTGCCTCTTCGCCTATCAACCATTAAAAATCATGAACCCAGCATGTCGAGAAAATTTGACCACTAACTTTAAAACTACGCTGCAAAACTGCAACACACCACTAGACCTATTTTCGAAATTGACCTTCATTTTTGCCACCGCTGCCAATCCGCCAAATATTATGCAAATCCATCTACAACATTGCGAGTTACGTTGTCCACTGACAAATGCACAAAGCTAGCTGCAGACCCATAGGAAAACACCAGGTAAACCATTTTTTACCTGATCTTCCTTCCACAACCACTACTCACCTACAAAATATCACTTATATTCCTCCGCAACTTCTCGAGTTGTGTTGTTGACAAACATTCAAAAGTACAAAGCCCACTGCAGTACCGTAGGAAAACGCCAGGTAAACCATTTTCTATCTTGGCCTTCTTTCCACAACCATTTCACACATATTGAATGTTACCCAGGCCCATCCATAACTTCTCGAAATACGTTGTCCACAGACAGACCTACCAAACACCACAAAGGTCCATTAACTTCTAAAGTTATATGCTGTTGACCTACACACTCAACAAGACCTGGCTCAAACGTTTGCATAGCCTTCTTGACGAAGTTAATTACATCTTTTTATCTTATTGCGAAGTATTACTTAAGATTGCCTGTTCCATATGAGCAAAATCTCACCATCAGTGTTAGCCAGTATCTGTCACACTCCTGAATCCATTTCGGTTGTTGTTCTTCTTCTTTCATTATTCCTGGAGGGGGCACGTATTTGGTGGGATCCACATAGTTGCTTGTTCCATTTTCCCTGATCGCAAAGTGGATGGTGTTGTTTACGCAACCCGTAGAGCCTGCTGTACCGATGGCATCTCCTTTATGAACCTGTATGATGAAACAAAAAAATACCTGTATAGCAAAGCTCTTTTTTTCTTAACCATTTTTTCAAGAGCCGACGATTTGAAGACCTCGTGTCTCATTTTTCAATGCCAAAATGACTGATGTTCATCTGATGTATAACAATGACCATGTGATATCTAAGTACTTTGCGATTAGAACCGCGATAACTCATTGTTGTTCTATATCAGGATACTAATTCACAGCGCAGAAGTCAAAGCTAAGTAATAATTTTTGTTCGCAAGCTACATCCAAAAGCATATATCGAATTCCTTTACTCCAGGCTCTAATTTCTCTAACGGCTGACCTTATTACCTTCGCCGAGAAGGTTATATTTTTGGTTAAGGCCTCATGTTGTGTCCCAATATGTGGGTCAACAGCATATAACTCGAGAAGCTGTGTATGGATTTTAATGATATTTGGTATTTGAGTAGCGGTTGCAGACAGGAAGGTCGTGTTCGAAAATGATTGGCGTAGCCTTTTACCGTCAGGGCGGTAGCGGGCCGAATGTGTGCGTCCGCTTTCTTGTAAACAGTATAACTCGAGAACTCTTGAATGGATCCTGATGATATTTAGTAGGTGGGTAGGGGTTAGGAAAATGAAGGTTAAGTTTGATAATTGGCCCCCTAGCAGCTTCTTAAGGTCAAGTCAAGTTTATTGCACAACGATTGTATCAGGTACAATGTATGGCAAGTAACATGTATTACTAGCAACTACGAACTATCTACATGAGTATACTAATCTAACATAATAGAAAATATGGCGGCATAGTGTATTTTACATTGTTAAAGCACGACTTCTCTTTTGCATAGCATTATATATATATTGGCCTAGGTGGACAGATATGGAGTCGGGACATGATAGAATTACATTGAATATTTCTCTACTTGTATTAGGTAGTGTTGTTCTGTTGTTACACATGGTCAATAACTTTTTCCTTTCTTCATCATAACAAGGGCATATCATCAGGAAATGGTATTCATCTTCAATACTGTCTTTGCAGATGGGACACATTCTCTTTTCGGATGGTATATTTTTGTGACGACCCTTTTCAATTTCTAAACAATGTGCTCCAATCCTTAGTTTTGTTATGCTATTAGTGAATGATCTGTTTTGAATTGATAAAAGATAGTTTTCTAGCGCAAAGGTTGTCTTAATTTTCGAATATGTTGCCAGTTTACTAAAGTTTCTTATCTTTTGTCTCCAGTTCGAAAGATATGTGTCCTTTAGGCGTTCCTTGAACATGTTTCCAAAATATTTGGCATCGACATTAGGGTTTAGCCAAATATTTTGGAAACCATGTCTGCATAGTATATCTTGTACATGTGTAATCCATTCATGTTCTTGAGCAACAGCAGTGTCATACGCTTTTTTAACAATTCTATCATTAGACATATTGTGTAATCTAAGCCAATATTTAATCAGTCGTGTCTGGGTGTCTATATACAGTGGAAACACACCTAGCTCGCCCAGTACAGCAGCGTTAACAGAACTTCTAGGAACACTAAGTAATAACTTACAGTAGTTAAGCAGTACATGTTCTAGATCGGGAATCTCGTAGGAAATATTAGGCTGCTCTAGTGTTACGTTCTGATTTCTCAGGGCGTCTGATTGATATGTCATATTCATTTTGTCAGTATACTTCTTAAATCGAACAAGAACAGGACGGGTAGATGATGTATCAGATTTCTTGCCAACACGGATAGCCTTAAGTATATTTACATCCGGTCCCAGTATCGGGGAAATGATGTTTGAAACTGTATCTCTAACACTTTCATTCGGATATTCCTTTATTCCTTTTAGTATGAGCTCTTTGCTTTGAGCGTTTGTTCCAAGTATTTCCCCGCAGTAGAGCAAGATCGGCTTGACTAGGCTTTGGAATAAATCCAGGGCAAGAGATATTGAGGGATTATGATTTGATGCTAGCAATGATTTAAGTTTAAAGGATGCTCGCATAGCTTTTACTCTGAGTTGTTTATTGGCACGGTGAAATGATCCTGATGGTGTGATGTCTACTCCTAGGTAAGTGTAAAAGTTTGTGAAATCTATAGGTTGTCCTTGTGACTGAAAGGGGGAGCGTTTATTATAGTTAGCTCGCCCATTTTTTGAAAATATCATAACTTTAGTTTTTTCTCTATTGATCGATAGTTTCCAAGTAGAACAAAATTTATCTAGTCTTTCTAGGCAATGCTTCAGACCCGTTTCCGATTTTGAGATGAGCACAAGGTCATCAGCCCAGAGAAGGCTACTTATGGGGGTATCGTTTAGTATTACAGGGTCGCATAATGGTGATGACAATCTGTCTGGAAGATCATTAACAAATAGATTAAAAAGGAGTGGGCTTAGATTGCATCCCTGTCGTACACCGCAAGAAGATCTAAAGTAATCTGAAAGGCCGTGAGACGTTTTCACACAATATTCTATATTATCGTACATTGATTGTATAATGTTGAAGAAATTACCACCTATACCCGACGATAAGACTTTGTAGAATAAACCTTTTCTCCACACAGAATCAAAGGCTTTCCTGAAGTCTACAAAGCATGTGTATAATTTTCCGCCGGGTACAGATAACTGTTTATCAATGAGAGATTTCAGCACAAAGATGTTATCACTGGTCCGAAAGTCCTTTCGAAATCCAGACTGAAAGGGGGACAAAATGTTGTTGTTTTCTAAGAAGTGCTGTAAACGGTTGCTGAGTACTGATGTGAACAACTTTCCGACACAGCTAGAAATGGCGATTCCTCTGTAATTTGAAGGATTCGATGGATTGCCACTTTTGTATATGGGAACAAGAATGCTCTGACTCCATTGGTGTGGGAAATATCCAGAGTTAAGGACTATATTAAAGAGTTTTCGCAATGGCGGTATAAGTTTTGTATTGGCATATTTCAACATTTTTTTTTTGGTATGTAGACAGAATGAGTGATGACTTACATAATGTAATACTCTGCAAGTCATAAATCCATGCCAACAGCATATAACTCGAGAAGCTGTGTATGGATTTTCATGATATCTGGTGTTTGAGTAACGGTTGCGGTAAGGAAGGTCGAGTTCGAGAATGGTTGGCGTAGCATTTTTCGTCAGGACGGTAGCGGGCCGAGTGTGTGCGTCCGTTTGTTTGTGGAATGTATAACTCGAGAAGCCTTGTATGGATCCTCATAATATTTGATAGGTGGGTAGGGGTCAGGACAATGAAGGTCAAGTTCGATAATAGGCACCCTAGCGGCTTCCTAAGGTACTCGTGTTCTGAACACTGTGGTTTTGATTTTTGAGCGGTAGATAGCCTCAGTAATGACTTACATGATGTGATACTAATTATGCAAATCGTCAGAAAAGGTCATAAATCCACTGAATTCCATGATAGGACTTTCAAATTTGTCACATGACATGTAGCTGAGAAAGAGAGAAATGTTCAGTACATATTGATCATGCAAATGTGACCTCATTTACATAATTAATAAGTAAACATGAACATGTTGGCGGGTCATCATGAATTTTGGTATGTAGATAGCCTATGTGTTGCCCTACATAATGCAAATCATTAGTTAATTTGCATAATTAATGAGGAAAGTTTATAGATCCACTGCAGTGTATGATAGGACTTTCAAACTTGTCACATTTGTAACTGAGAAAGAGAGAAATGTCAACGACACATGGCCAAAGCCCCCTATCATCATTTACTATTCGGACAGGGCGAAGTCTGGTAGAGACTACATGATTGAAACAAAACACTATGAAAGTTGCGCTGGAAAGTATCACAACAGTGTTCATAATTTCATTGTCACCTTCGCCAAGAAGATTATGTTTTTGAAAGCGTTTGTGGATTTGTGAGGAACACATGTTCATGCAGTCATTTGCTATTGGGGTTGGTACTATTTGGTAATACATGAATAGGACCTTAAAGGCATGATTATTTGGCGAAGGGATGTGTTCTTCGAACTCTAGTCTTACCGATTTTATGGCATCTATAGGCCGGTGTCACAGCGATCTCGCTAGCTATCTCACCCTCCTCGGCTAGTGATCTCGACCCCTATCTCGCCCCCCCCCCTTTAGCGATTTCGCCCGCCCAAAAAAACGGTTTACATAACATTTTAGAAGTTGATTGGTATAAACCATAAAATGCAGTTTCAGAATGATATAAGTACACGAGTCTGATACATAACTCCATCCATAGTATTAAAATTAACGTAATTACATGTTGATAAGACAGTGGAGGTTGTTTCGGACAAGGAGGGCTGGGCCTCTTGTATTCCCTTTATTGCATATACTTGAATCTCGACATAAGGTGTATTTCATTGTATTCACCTGTCCTCAAGCAACCTATATATCTCCAATATGAAGCCTCTACCATGGATTGACCGCAAAAGAAATGAATTTATTAGTAATGTACATAAAGTCCATTAGCTTATCGCACATTTTGTTATATGCACCTAGCCTATGCATATATGGGTATCTTCACCTCCAATATGACTGTTTTTCTAGTATTTAGGAACTGGTGTTTTCCCGTGTTTCTTAAGACTGGTACTTTACCAGGGCTTTGTAGCATCTCGCAACAGGTATATGAACTTGCGCGTAGATAGTGTTTTAATGAGAGACTATTATTCACTTGTTTTTTTGTTAGTGTTTTGGACATGTTCCCTGGACAAGATAGAAAATACTGTGAAAAATTGAAAACATGTAGCTGACTTATTCCGTACCGTAGATGGTGTTGATTGCGATAGCGATGTCTTTTTATGCCACCGCAGCTGCCAAAAAAAGTGTCTTTTTAATTTCAATGGCTTGTTCGCACCGAACAATATAGTATCGACTTTCGAGGTCTAACATCTTCAGGTAATAAGGTGCCATGTAGGTACCAGGTAACACACCATATGCGTTACTCCATAGGGGCAGTATAGTACCAGGTAGCGAGCCTAATAATGTAGTTTGCTCTTAAGAACCCTCCGAGAAGCAATGATCTTAGGGGGACGAAAACACTGGCGGGTATGGGGGGGGGGGGGGCGAAAACGTTAAAGGGGGGCGAAAACGCCAGTGATCTTGCCCCCGGGGGGGGGGTCGAGATCGCTGTGACACTGTCTCAAATCGTTGCTCTGTCACCATAAACAGTCACTATTCATCTGTCAATTCTTTCCGATTGAAACTATTTTCATAACAATAACTCCTAACTGCAGTGCAAATTGAACAAGTCATTATTTAGGAGCTCATTTGTGTTCATATTACTCGTAGTACAATGCTTGACTTTCTTCAAACACAGGTTTTGCGAAATTTCAAGGAATTTTAAACATAGTGATATAGTAGTACCCTTTGTCCAATCTTGATGGTATCCTTGACGTTGATGCCCTCCACTATTGCCTCCATACCGTTTATTTCTTCTGTTAAAATAGCGATGCTCTGCAGCTGTTGTTGGACAGAGGTAACCTCTCCCGCAAACGGTGCAACAACCTTCGTGATATATAGATAACGGTAAACATTTGAAAATGTTGACACCTATTATATATAACGCCATAGTTATGGAAATTTATATGAAGATAGTTAAATGGATACATACAGATATATCATACCCATCTTGCACCCATCCTTCACCTTATAAAAAATTAGCTTACATATATATATATGGCTACATGCAAATACTCGTAACATTATTAGGGAAATAGCGACTCTTACTTCCTGGTCTTTAGCTATTATCAGTTCGATGCCTTGACTCTTGTATGTTTTTCGGCCGACTCCTGTACTGGGATACAGGCCGCCTCCGCATGTTTCAGGATCCAGCTTCTTTTTGGGGAATTTCATTGACGCCTTTGGTCCGAATATTTTTTGGATGAGTCCTCGTGCAGTTTCGTACCTAAATAACATTTAAGGATGACATGTTATCATATTGATGTTGGGCAGAACATGAGTTCTCCTGTAGCATACGAAACTTTCCGATATTGTCGAAATCTGGTACAAAACAGCATCAACAACACTAATAACAAAGAGAAACATGTATAATCAAGAGCAAAGAATCTAGTGCTATTAAGAGTCTAATCAAAAGACCATGCTTTCACATCACAAAAGCAGAAAGTGTTCATTTCAAGGTACTCTAAGTATCCAGAATTAACTGCTACACTTAGAAAACTGTATTCAATATGTAGCGATTTAAACTATTTACATACCCTTTCTTCAATCTCTCAAAGCAATTCTGTATAGACTTGATAGTGCCGACTGTTGACTCGTAGGCTTCCAGGAAAGGTCCAACTAGCTTTCCGATTTTCTCTAGAGGCTCCTGTAGTACCCCTAAAGCTTCATTCACCACGCGGACTACTTCGCTTCTGGATGATTTCTAAACAAATTATTGATAGCAAAATTATTCATTTAAAGTTTGCTGAACCTTTGGATGAAATATTCACCCCAAATTACACCAAACAGCATGTTACTTAAGAAATTGGATCAGATTTTGCTGGGTGTTTAACCTTGGTCGACTTAACCTCATGCTAACAATAATACCAAACGTACAAATTGTTATTTGTTATTTGCCCTTTTGTATTTATTTTTCTTGCATCACATTATGGAATCGCTATTGATTTTTTTCTTATTTTGATGCAAGTCTAACATACCATGTCGCCAAAAGCGTCTTCCAACACTCCACTGGTATGTTCTCCAAGACCTTCTATCCATTCCGGAGCCTCTTTTTGAAACAGATCCCACACTCGCATGAAGTCGTCAAACAATTCCTGTATTTCGTCACCGACCTTTAACAGGAAAGGCTGCATTCCTGTTGTAAAATGATAAAAGCAATCAAAACATACAAAATCTAGTTGAATACAAAAACGACAGGATAATAATGCGATTTATAATGCAATTCATGTTAGACACACGAAGACCAAGCAGTTGACCTCTTCCATCATTAATATGATTTGTGGAATCTTTTTTCTATCATGTATCTGTGTTAGACGCAAGTATTTTTACTGTAAATCAAAAAGTGTGTATGTCCATGCATATAAATTCACACTTCAATTCCCTCCTCAAACAACAACCGATGGGTGAAGTCTTATGGGAGAAGGCATATCCTTTCTTGTAAAAAAACAAATGACAAATTTTTGTGGAGAGTTTCACAAACCTTCCGTAAACGAGAAGACGTCATTGGTAAGATCCTTGATGTCGATGAGAGCCATTACCGCCTTGTAGACACTGGAAAAAAGACGGCACGACAAAGCATATTTATTTTTTGTTTGAACCTTTGTTTATGAAAGCTCATCAGTATGCATGCCAAGGTCATGATGTAAGAGGCAAGAGAAAAATGACTACAAAAAACAACAAGAGTTCGTAGACCTCAGGCCTGCATGAAATGTATTGGGTTTCTGTAGACCTATTGTGTATTTTTGCCTTTTTGTCTGTGGTACGTGGTTGGAAAAATGAGCTTTTATCGTGTTGGTTGTGCACCATGCAAAAGTCTGACTCTGAAATTCCATTTTCTGAATTTGTAAGTTTGGACAGGGATGAACATTACTTATTTTGGATTTCTTAAGTATGTAACCAACCACAGTACTTTGAAGTTGTTGAGACGCTACCTTTTTTTGTCTCAGATGGCCCATGCACATGTAGTTACTCTGTCACATGATATACTAATATCTTCCTATTTCAATGTACTGACCTAATGCAGCTGCTAAGTCTCCTTGGTTTGTGTTCTTCCAATGATATTCATTAAAGATTTATTTCTGGGGTGTTATTCACTTGACATCGGAATGTTACTCGCATAATTTGACCAATGATACTTTTATCTGTAGTTCCATAGACATTAGACAACATGAATAGTGGTAGCCCCCATGCAGCAGCAACAGTTAAGTCCCCAGGGTGGTATGATATTTTCATTCAATCCATCCAACCCAAACCTAAATCTCCTGTAGTATCTAAGCCAAATTTAACAGCATAATTTACTATGAAAAATGTCCTTGTCAATCCCATTTATAGATGGCAAGCTGCTGGCAATGGAAGCTTTGAAAAGTTCAGAAGCTGTTGTAGTCAAAGCAAACACCCAGCAAACATCCCCACAAACCAATGAGCAGTTGCTTAGAAGGGGAATTTCATCATATATTTGCCGCGACAAAATGCAACAAACGATACTGAATTTAAAACAGAACAAAGCTAAGCCTCCACCACTTAACCCTGCCTGTACCATAGATTAAGCAGGCCCAAAAACCAAGCGAATATGACTAGCCCCAAACAACAAATTACCTGTATACAGTATGGAAATGGCATTACCAAAGAAACAAAAAGAAACACAGGACAAATCATACACATACCTTTCTCTTATGCCCACACTCTATACAGTTCTCCTCCACATTAGAAAATTGCATCTTCTTCTGTTTAAGTTCAAGTTCAACCATGATTGCCAACAGGGTAAAGGAACTTGTACCGGAACTTAAAACTCAGTACTATACAGCTCTAGAAACACCACAAAGAGTAATAAGCAAACTCCAATTATACCTGACCAACAGATATATAATCTGGCACACTCCCGTCATCTGGCAAACTGTCAGTGCCACTAAGTAATCTGATACATTGAAGGTGGCCCAGGCCAGATGATGGTTCTACACCCAACCATAATCTGTTTTTAAAACCAAGCAGATATTGGGAGGATGCCCCAACCACACTAAAACAGGGTCAACCTATACAGTATCAAGTTCAAGCACTAGGAGGCCCAAAATCAAACCTGACCACCAGGACACCACAAACAACTCACGTACCAAATGGCAACACAATGGCACCTTGCGTTCCGGAGATACAGCGCACGCCCCGTGCCCGCACAAAAGGTAACCTAAAATGTCAAGTTCAAGCACCAAGGGCGCCAAAATCAAAATTGAGCATTATTCAGCCACCGCCGACACATGTGCCAAATATCATCGCGCCAGCACCAGCCGTTCAGAAGATATAACTCCGGAAACACCCCTCCCGGACACAAAATTCAACCTGCCGGGTCAAGTTCAAACGCGACAAGGCCCAAAGTCAATCCTAGGCAACAAGCAACAACCCCCCACCCATGCACCAAAAATCGTCGCAATCGCGCGTATCGTTCCGGACACACAGCGCCAAAAGTGCCCCAAAAACACCAAAAATGCCACCTTCAATGTCAAGGTCAAGCGCCAGGAGGCCCAAAATCACACCTGAGTGTCAGGCTACCACCCCCAACCCACGTACCAAAAATCGTCGTGCTCGCACCATCCGTTCACGAGATACAGCGCCCTACATCCCCGGCTACCGAAAAGTTTCCACCAGCATCAAAACCATACCTGCATACATGCAGGTAACTATGTATACATCACGTCTTTTTTCTGGGGGTGATATTAAAGAACTCACACCTTACTCTTTCATCAATTATCAATAATCTGTGTGTCTAAGAACGTGTGTATGTATTTATACTCCTGTGTGTCTGAGTGCGGATGTCTAAGAATATGTCTGATTTCTGTGCATATGTCTGTGTATCTTAGTAGCAGCAAGCGGTAGCAAGTGCAGGAGAGCATATGCATGAGCAATTTGTGTATTGAAGAGTCTTTGTTTTAAATATATTTATATGCGACAGGTATCATACTTTATTTCAACACTAAAGCCAAAACGATAAGGTATCAAAGCCATGTTGGATCCTAGTTTATTAACATACTACGATAATAATGGATGGGACATACTTGTAAACTGCCTTAACAATGTTAGCAATAGCCGTCTGTGGAGACTTGATGAGTTTAGGAACCTCCTGAAAAATTGTCTCCAAGCCCTGCCAGATCTGCTCCACTGCCCAAGGGATCACCACAATTGCAGAGTCTTGAATTCCCTGCAAAAGACGCATTGCTAACTACTTCTCCTTTGCCTTCCAAAGTTTGCACTTAGATTTTTTGATAGACTTTAAAGTAAAGTCTGTGTAAAATGCAAATACATGAACTGCACATGAACTTTCAAACAAGGTGACTTTAACTATGAACAGAATTGACGGAATATCATCATTATGTTACACCAGACATGTATTCCCTGTTTCTATTACAATATATAAGATAGTTAACGTTTAGAATTCCAGTTGTCTACTCATTTTTGTTTTGTTTAGTGGAAATAGGCAGTATAAGCCCTTTCTTTTCTAAAGATTCCTTCAAAATGGACATTTTCGTACTACGTATATACGACAGTAAGAACATGTAATGATAAATTATGATGTGAAAAAATAACTTACACTGAAAATATTCTTGGCATCATTCTTCACTTCAGTGAACACTGCGTTCACTCTAAGCATGACCTGCCTTGTTTCTTCGATAAAACTTGGCAAGTTGTCATATGCGGCGATTTTTTCCCAGGTCTCACTCGCCTGTCTGTTAAAAGAATATGTATTTTATCTCGAAAATGACACGCGGCAGGAAGTTTGATAGAACGAGTGTATCTTTTTATATGACATAAACATAATTCATGATGCAATGAGAAATGTATACGTACCTCGCCATGCCTTGTATTATGTCTGGAAGGTTTTGTACTGAATCAACGATGCTTTGGAAAAGTTCCTGCGGCGTAGTTCCGGACAGAGTATCAAAAAGACGCTGAAATGTTTTCACTGTGTCTATGATGTCGCTGATCACCCCTGGCACATCCTTAAACCATATGTTGATCAGCTCCAGCAGTTCGTCAAATGAGAAATCCTGTAAAGTAACCAACAGATCTTCATTCAGCCAAGCCTTCTTGCAAAACTAGTATTATCATATAGCCAGGCGCGGCGGACCAATCAGAAGGCCCCGTTCCACGTTGGTTATGACGCGGGAACACATAGATTCCGTTAGCCTGTTCCTCGGTGTACATGGTGTCATAACGCCTGGTCCTTTGCTATAACCGCCGAATAAAACCACCGAGTGGGCGAAGCGAAGGCGATATGACAAAATATACACCTCGGGGCAGGTTATTAACCCTTAATTATGCATTTATACTTTTATGTTATACAAGATGATATATCACTTCAGTAGGATACTAGTGAGTTAGTTGCCACAGAATCAAAACCAACGTATAATGCTATTTATTAAACCATGCCATAATTACGCATTATATTTACGATTTCATCAAACATAGATTCAACTGACATTGAAACTGGTTGGACAGACTATGTTAAATATGATACATACTACTTGACGAGGCGGGTCTCTACAGTATACTCGATTCTAATAATGTGCACCGGTCATTTCATTAGCTTTGACTTTCGGGCAGTTTGACTTATGGCCGGCTGTTTTGAGTCAACATGCCAGTGATTCAAACCCTGGCCTTGGCGATAAAGAGGTATATTCGGTTTAGCAAACCTAAAGCAGCGTCCAATAAACAGCAAATGCACATTTACAGAGTAGCTTCTCGTTTCTGTTATAAAAAATTTCCAGCTGCAGATACCCTACACTTACCTGTAGGATGTTGATCTCGTACTTGATGCCACCCTTGAAGCAGATTCCAGCATCAATGAAGTCAAATCGTTTCCCAATAATGCCGAGCAGGCCTCTTGCATAGATCTGGTCGTCCACGTCGACTTTCACATGTCCTTTGGTCAGCCCTGTTTAAACGATGATAACAGAGAAAAATAAGACATCTTTCGCTAGGCACCGTTGTGCAATTTGTTGCGTAAAATCTACAAGCAAATGTTGAGATAACAATCGGTTGGATAAAAGGATATTAACGGCCGTTTGCTGCATATTCAACACGCATTCACTACGAAAAGCTGATTACCAGAACATCATCATATGCATGCACTTCCAAATAGAACATGCGTAGGTACCTGTACTTTTTTTTATTCAACATAAAAGCAGACAGGACAAAGTGGCACTGCACTCAAGTTAAGAAACTTATTTTAACAGTGCCACTTAACATACATATAAATAAATGAATACAAATGTAACAACATTAGAAAAAAATAATTGAACAAACTAAACGACTAACGTCGTGTGTGCCCAAAACACCCCTACCCACCCAACGTACAAAGTAAACAATTCAATAGTATATAAATGTAGTAAATTCTACACATGAAATATAACAGTAGGACTAGAAACGTTGAGTAAGATCAATGAACTTTTGAGTGAATAACATAAGCTTGGAATTGATCTCAGCATTGAATGTAGGCGAACCTCTAAGGACTATAGAAAGTGTAAGATTGTCGGAAATGGTATCACCTGTACTTGGCACAGTCTTATGGTATACATTGCTCGTTTACCATTACCGGCGATTAAATGGCGGTTTATAGGGTAGCAACTAGTGTTTTAACAATAATATGTGATTTTAAGTATAAGATATTGGATAGGACTCTAAACAAAGTGAGGCAGTCAAGAAACTTTAAGTTTGTCCCTCTCAAGACATTTTCATGGAATGGGTTGGTTTGAAATTATCGAAATAAAGAGGTTACGAATCTTACAATTAAAAACTGATTAACCTACTTCTTAATGACCACTGTGGTTGCATCACGAAACAATAATAATATTCCATCATGCATAAAGTTTATGGCTGTGATATTTGATGTAAAGTTTAAAAACTTTACATCAAAGATCACAGCCACAGCGCATCTTAAGAACTTACCTATGTTAAAGTCAAAAATGTTTTTAACAACGAGGCCAAATTCTGCTCCGATATTATTTGTTCCAATCATCCTCTGCCAGTCTATTCCTGGCAAATTCAGGTACAACACGATTGGCTGAAAAACAACAATGCATATAACCAAAATATGTATCACCGTTACCTCTATTTAAAGATAGTAATGAGTGGGAAAGGCTTGCTGCCCAATGTGTCACTAGACAAGCGAAGATTTAAGTATTAGTAACCTTATGAGAACACCGAAAGAGTGATGTATCATTGTGGGATATGGAATTGTTATAGTTCATTTAAAAGAAAGGGCAAAATGGCATATAGATTAATTGATGTATGTAAATGAAAGTTTACATAATAAACCACCCATACATATATTTCTCAATCAATCAATCAATCCATTCATTTACTTTTATATATCTATTAGCCTCTGCCAGGCTCCGCGGATAGGTGATTTAATTGTAGAAATTAGACAATTAGGGTTTATAGTATGCTGGGGGACTTAGCTGGCCAGACGAGCACATTTCCTCGTTATTTATACCATAAGATTACCGATCCGAGGAGCCTGGTAAAGGCTAATAAATATATGAAAGTGAATGAATGGATTAATGACAGAGAATGGGTTATTTATTAATGTTTTGTTTTACAATTTTTATGCTCTTAAGTTAATCCTCTTGTTTGATAGATTTAAATGTTCTTAAATTTTAAATAAAAGATACAAGTAAAGGTGAACATGCTCTTTAACTATTACCTTACAAAAAGCATAAAAAATAGCCAACCTAAGTAGAAAGCATAAGAATTTTGCTTACGTCAAATATTCCTTTAACACCTCTGCGCTGCCGGAGATGAGAATTTCTTTCCAGATCATCAAGATAGTGGTCGATGTTGACAGACCTAAAAAAATATAAAAAACATTATCAACTGCCTGAGTGTAAAAATCTAATCTCTGTGTTCCATTGGTACACTTTGGATTTTTTTTTAGAATTAGAGTTAGAAAACTATAGAGGATAACAAAACATAATTACCCATTTGCCATGCTCTGTTTTATCTTCAGCAGGTTGAGCGCCTTGGGATGCCTTTGGTACTGAAGAGCAGCGTGATAGCGGACATGCTCCTCCTCATCAAACAGGGCGCTGTCCAGGAGAAGACTCGCGGCCTAGAAGACAGGAATTTCAAAACGTTTAACATGAAATAATCGGCAACAATTCAGAATACATATGGTAAAGGTAAAGTCCTTTCCGCGCCCGATGGCGTATAGGGCGGCGCCCATCGCCCTTTCAGTAGCCCTGGGCCACACAACGCAATCACTACAGCAGGGGGGGCTAGTCCACCGGCAGTGGTGTGTGTTAAACTTCCATACTCTTTCCCGAATGCTGAGTGCTAAGTAGAGAAAGCAGCATGTACCATTTTTAAAGTCTTTGGTATGACTCGGCCGGGGATCGAACTCACAACCTGCAAGGCGAACACTCTACCCACTAGCCCATTGCACCGGTGTCATTGCACCGGTGATGGCACCGGAGAATATTTTACAATTGTATGGTAGGAATGCCCATGCAAATGTGCGTTGAGTATATAAGCCCATCCTTATTTTAAAAATGACATCCTTTGTCTAGATCAGCGATAATGCCTCTATAAGGAATTTTACAACCGAGCTGGTGGCTTGACAAATCATTAACACCCGTATTGTGTTGCCAATAAACGTGACATGAGACAGTGTCTGTGCTTTTTTTTAAAATTTGCTGACGTACCGGGTATCTTTTAACAACACAAATACACTTTACAATTTAAGAAAAATATGCAGAGAAGGGTTAAGGAGGACGCTCTAACTTGACACGTTTTTTTTTCACGCTCTCGAACTCACAGCACTCAATCGTTAGTTGCGAAAGAGCAAACCAGTTTTAATGAATGTATCTTCAACACACTTATTCAAAGAACAGACTTTGAAAAGAATAACATCCATATCCAAGGACTCTTTAGAAGTTGATAATTAAAATAAACAAAACTTATCATTTAACTCAGTCATGTATTAGCATTGTTTACAGTAAAATTGAGACTTCAAGAGAGCTGTGCCTATCGCAATCCAGCTAATGTTATTACAGGAAATGGGCTAGATGCACTGAATGCGGCCACCATTACGATAAACGATACCGCCAACATCCCTAAAACTCTGTCTACTTATCGGGACAAATTCTCGACACCTCTTAAAAGTTTCATGTTCAAAGACGTTATGAATGATATGTTATAGAGTGAAACAAATATATTTGTGGCGTTCCCAGTCTGCCATCTTCATGGCCAAACTGCGGGAAACAGCGGCAGAGATATAAAAGTTGTTTTTCTATGGTCAGTCTTGTAGTCAACAAACATTTATGAAAAGACCCATATTTCTATTGTTTTGTAAAGATTTATTTCTTTTGCGTATGGTAAATTTGACATTCGCACAGGTCGACTACATTTAGCGAGCCGCCAATATGCAGTGACCGGTGACCACAATAATTCGGTACTACCATCATTGTTAACAAATTATATATTTTGATAAGGAAATTGATATGCAAAAATATATTAAGAATGAACATTACATCTATATGAATGGGCTTGGTTTATTTATAGTCCGAATAGTCAGTGGCGTCGAAAAATCAAAACTGCGCGTGCCAGCTTAGCGCGCCCTCGTTATACACTTGAGAGCAATAGACAACATTAGTCTCGTCGTTTGGTATTGAATTTAGGCCACCGCAAGTAAATTTTATGGATGACATCCTCTGCAGACTACAAAAACAGTGCGATAGGGCGAAAAAAAACAAGATGGGTGAAAAAAAAACAAGATGGCTAACGGGGGCCGCCCTAAGACGGTTCCCGTCGTAAGATGGTACGGATTTTTTGCTGATCTTATTATCCATAAGTACACCGTGTTTGTTACCACTGACTATGCTGATTACAAAGGTAAATAAACCAAGTCCATGCACACAGCTTTAATTTGCATTCCAAGTATACTTTAACATATTTACTTCATTTTTTTTTAAACAGAATTCTAACAGTAATGTTGACAGTGCTGAATCACTGCGGTCACCGGCCTCTGCGTATTGGCGGCTCGTGTCGCTAACTATACGAACTCTTTCAAGCAGTCACACAACTGCCATGATACACATAAATAGAGCTCCATAAAACGCTATGAATATGGGTCTTCAAATGTTTGTTGAGTAGAAAAGCAACCAAAAGGAAGCGACATAAACATTGCCACCATTGTACTCCCAAGGGAGTGTGGCCGTGAAGGTGACAGACTAGAGAAAGCTCCCAAGATTTATTTGACTGTAACAAATGATTCGTGCTGTCTATGAAAATAAGACTTGATAGAGAGATGTAGATGATATTTTCATATAATCAGACAGAGTTTTGTTGATGTTGGCGGTGTCGTTTTTTCGTAATGGTTTTTTTAGTGCATTCAGCCCATTGCCCGTAAAAACATCAGCTGGATTGTTCTAGGTACAGCCTTCCTCATGTGAGACAAGAAGTACATACAGTCACGATTTTACTGTCAAAAGAAAGCTAAAATATCATACTATAATTTTTTTCTGTGTACTTAAATTTACCACTTACTTCTGAAGAGAGCAAAATGTAAAAAAAGCGTACCAAATTAGGCACACTGCCCAGCGTAGCACACAATTGGAAGGTTACATACACGAAATTGTCTCACAGTGTTTGACGCTTGTAACACGCAGCGCGAAAGGTTCATGAACCACATGAATGCATTTCTTATTCAAGTATGTTGTTCAAATCTATATATGTGTAAAAAATTCAGTCATCAAAATTTGACCACTCTCAGGCAACTAGCGATGGAGCGCCATGAGTTTGAGCGCAAGAAAAAGCGTACCGTGTTGGGGCACCTCCCGTTACATTTTCTAAATAGGTACCATTAAGTTGTGATGAATGTTGTAACAAGAATTAAAGGGACAAAACATGGTATCAGAGCCAACAAGGCATTCATTCCTGTATTCAAGACATGAACTGGTGTGGTAAAAGTGACACTAGTGTGGTAGATTGCAATTGGCATCACCAACAAAGTTGGTAACAACACTCATAGCTTCCATATTGGTGTCACTTTTACAACTATCCAATAAGTTTGATTTCTACAACTACAGTCCTGGGTACCTCGTAAGTGTTACTTCTACAAGTACAATTATTAGGCTACAACACAACATATTTGCTCATTTTGGTACGTTATCGTCATGTTTACCATCCCTGCAGAAGAAAAAAAATATTGTTTTTTTTTCCCTGAAATCAGGCGAAAATTAATGCGCGCGCTGATGTCATCCATAAAATTTACTTGCTGTGGCCTTAGACGGAGACGGATTATGTACAAAATAATCATTATTTTGCACAAAAACACCTTGAAAAAGGACACGTTAAAACACAAATAGAGGATGAAGGTTAAAAAGACACACCGAAATAAGATAAACAGAGATCTGTTATTGGTCAACTAAATCAACTAAATGCTGCCTCACCTCATGGTGATCGTATTTCCTGATTGCAGACAGCGCGCTTCTCCGCAGCAGTGGTGGACTGTCCGTGTTGTTGACGTAAGACAGGAGGTGGTCAAACGAGCTGTCAAACTCAGCATTGCCGAGGGACTCCAGGAGAGTAGCTTTGTGATGGTAATGTTTGTTCATTTCGTCATCGGTCAAGGTGGATCGCAGATGCCGGTGATGCCACGGGTCTACGATAATGATTAATGTAGAGGAAATATATCACCAGAGCTATGATAATCTACTAAACGATGAACTACATTTAAGTCTAGTTATACTTCTCTTGTAAAACGTTTATCCTAAGATTAAATTGAATCTTAAGAAAAAGACTTACCATGTATTCCTACGCTGTCCTCGAGTTTCTCAACAAGGTTTTTTGCTTTCTCCTTGTCCGTTTCCTTCAGACGGTCAGCGACAACTCCGAGAATGAGAACAGCGGTGCTGTGGACTATCCACTCATCCTTAGGATCTATGCGTATGTAAACAAGATCAACATATTTTGAATCCACCATTTATAAATAATGTTAAAGAACTTTGCATGCAAAAATTATAATTCAATACCAAGCTAGAGAGCAACTTATATCAGGCACAATAATGATAATGTTTATTTGATGTTTTGATGTAGAAAATGATACTTTAAGATATGATCAACAATTCAAACAAAATCAATGTAGAGAATGCAGGACGTTTTATTGGTCATCTTATTGTGGTAAGAAAACAATGACTATGTACTCACCTTCAAACTCGATTTTAATAGAGAAGCAAAGTTCTTCTAGAGCTTGTACGAACTCCTGAAAATTATGGAGGAATAGTTCACATATCCTAAAAAGACAACATGAGCTGCTGGTTTTAGAACTTAATTGATAAATAGTACGACTGATGGGCTATATGTGTTTCACAGACGATAGTGCCAATTGTTCCCTTCGTGAAACGAAGGGTTTGTAATCACTGCTGTTTTTATGTCAGGGGGTCGTTTGTCAGCCTGATAACTGGGGAACGCGTGGATGGATTGTTTTGATATTTGGTATGTGGGTAGCATTAGACATGAAAAAGGAATGGTAGGAATTGCGTTACGACAGGGCGCTCTAGCGGTGTATTATGGTACTGCAGCAGAACTTCCGGTTTTGCTATTTTTTGTTTGGGACTTGTTTGGGTGATTATTTTGAAGTGGTAGGTAGCTGTGTAAAAGCATAGTAAGGTGTGTAAGTTTTGGCCACCTAGGGGTTTCGCAGGGGCGGTGAAAGTAATTCTTGTTTTAGGTTTTGAGAAGGAATAATGCAAGCAGGGGTTGATGGATCTTAATGACTGTAGGTATGCAGATAGCTTACGTAATGATGTACGTAATTGTATGCTTGTTATGCAAATTCGGTGGTAATTTGCATAATACTATAAGTATGTGTAAAAAACTTTCTACACTCTGTGTCTGTGGACAAAAAAAATCTCCTTAACGCCAAGACAGATTGATCTGATATTTGGTATGTGGGTAGCTCTTGAGAAGGAGAAGAAACGTACGAGGCGTTTTTTTTTTTGTCTAGTGGCTTCTGACGGTTTTGCAGGGGATGTTTGTACGTGGAAATGGGTTTTACAGTGGGTATTACGCAATCGTGCTATATTTAGGTGGTATTACGTCATGCCGATGGGCTGCAGTTGAGACTTACCCCGTCCCAACAGGAAGTGATCCCAATGGTCATAGTTGCGCAATAGAGAAAATGGTTTATAGGGACAATACATTATACATGATGGAGTGTGCATGTTCCCCATAAGATTTGATAATCTGTAGACTAAGGGCAATGATGATATTGTATACAGGGGCGTGTATTATACGTTTTAAAGGGGTTGCACATGTAACAGTTACTACCGGTACAATACATTGTATAACAAAGCAGGGTTTGTTTTTCACAGTAACTTGCCGTCAATGATGAGATTATTTATAGGGAGTGTACATTAGACATATGGGATACACAATGTAGTGGACTGCATTGTGAAACAAAGAATGTTACATCATCATTGTTGCAACCATTGATACATGTGCTTCCGGCGGTGGATTTGTTATCCTACCTGCTGAAATCGGACAAATTTCTTGTCGGGATAAGCATTTGGTCTCGGCTTGTCATGGTTGTAAGTAGGGCTCCCATAATCTGGCTAAATGGTTGGAAATTAACTACTCTACCCGGAGAAGTCAATACTTTGACAAATACATGCCATGTACATCTCAAAGTTGAAATTTTATCAGCTCAGTGTGGCCTATATCAAGGGAGAATGCCGAAGGTATGACCTCACTCTTCAACCTGCCTTAAAAAAATTAACACCAGCGCGTTGCGTCATGCTGTTTTCACCATGTTGTTGACAACAAAGTGAGTTACAATTTGGTTTTAATGTCCATTTGCAACGTGTTGGTGAACTTTATCTAGAATTTGTCAAAGTTATGAGACCTCTGAACATTCCTATGTCCAAAGAAATCCGCTGAAAATTCAAAAATTGGCTTTCCTTGCGGCAATTTTTTTCCCTTCGAAGATTGGCGCCTTTCCTGATCATATGTAAGGGACACTGGATCATCTCAAAAGTTCCATGAGTTACAAGGCGCAAGCTCATATATCTTATTTGTACTTTCATGTCTGGATTTCCCAGCGATTAATTAGAGGTGGGTCACAAGTGCCAATTGGCATGATCCCGCCATTTGTACTGATATGTGGCGAGAACGTTTGGACAAGAGACATGGGGTCATGTCAGAATTTCAATGAGTTCCAAGTCGCAAGCCCAAAATGGGAGTTATACTTTTATGTTATGTTTTCCAAGCGATGTAATGTAGAGTATATAGGTCACAAGTGGTAATTAACATAAGCGCGTCATTTGTACTGACATGTCGCGAGAACGATTAGGTGAGAGACACGCACGGGGTCATGTCAAAAGTTCCATGAGTCACAAGTCGCAAGCCCAGATGGGTAGTTATACTTTGATGTCTTGATTTCTCTGCAATTTAATCTAGGGTAGGTCGCAAGTGCTAGTTAGCAGATTCATGTTATTTGTACTGATAGGTTACTAAAACGATTGGGTAAGAGAAAAGGGGTCATCTGAAAAGTTCCATGAGTTCCAAGTCGCAAGCCCAAAATGGAAGTTATACTTTTATGTACCTGAGGAGGAGCATTCCGTGACGACACCAGCCATCACATTTTGGAGGTGTTCGCTGGGGATGTGAAGATCATTATGTGGATCTCACCAATGACGGCGTTGATGTGGTCAACGTTATTGTTTTATGTGTTAGTATTTTATTGATATTTTGATGCAACAGTCGATTTTAGCCCAGTCAATATAAGTCTTTATCTTCAAAAGACCATGAAATGTATTTGCTTTGTCCATGGAAATGAATGGACAGGGACAGTTTGTGCCATGTGCTGAGACAAGAAAGGATGGATGATAGAATACTTTTAAAATACAGCCTACTGCCTAAATCCCTTTTTTCGGCGCACCTCCCTATGTGAAGGTCTCTATGCTTTCTCCCAAAAAGCGTAAGCAGGCCTTCTTCAGCTCCCGTAAATCGTAGAGACACGGTTTCATTTTACACAATTTGTAGCAGGCCATAACGTACACATACATTCCATTCCATAGTAAAAACCACAAACCCTGTGTCTTCGCATTATATTCTACAACTTCTCAATGCATTTCACAGATAACATTGACCACCTACTGCCATGATTCCAAGTAACTTGCCGTTTAGATTCTTAATGACATACAAAAGTCTCCAATAATGTAGGCCTGACGTAGAATACGCTCATCCTGACATGCACCTCACAGTTTCATATTTAAAACCAACAACATCCTCTCAACACCTCGCCTTCACACTTTCACTTACAAGCGACGCTCTGCGGACGACACATAACTAAAGGAAGCTCACACACAATAACGTAACGACCGCATTAACAAACCACACTGAAAGCTTTCACCATCCAAATCAAACAGCCTCGCCGTCATACCACCCAAATACCACCACAATCTGTCCAAACCAATTATTCCACTCCCAATAAACCATGCAACACAACCAAAGACATCAAAACCCATGTATAATTCCAACAACATATGCACTGTTAAGCTAGCCAATGACACGTCTACGTAAAAACCCTCCACCACCGCACCATCACCCATTTCACGAAGGTTGAGTTCTGCGAACGCTTGTTACACTAGTGCGCACATTTTGGATAAGGTCTAGAATAAATCTAACAAAAGGAGACAATACAAAGTAACTACCGACTTAATTTTGCAACCTATTTAAGCTTCGCGATTGGCCTAAATTAATTGCACACAGTAATGAACAGATACAAATGCATTTTTCGAAAAAATCCTGAGCCCCGATCCAAAGAAGAAAAGTAAGGCAAAAGATATCTCAACATTTACAAAAAAAACTTTGCATAGCTTGAAGGAAAAGAAGAACATTTACCTGGACAGGTGGGGTGGTCATGCTCACAAAGCTGATCAGTATCCGCTGTATGAGTTGGGCTGAGGCCCCCCTGACCTTTAGAACAGTTTTAGTAAGGAGCCGCTGGGCTGCCTCACTACCGAGACTACCGAGGGCGTCAACCATGATGTTGCAGTTTTCCTCTTCAACGGAGTCTGAGTAGTTTACCTTGACATACTGATGTACTAGAATGCCAAGGTCATTCCCTGACAAACGGTCCATTAGAGCGATCAGTTGAAAAAAGCATTGCTGTCTTTGCACTGATTCTGGAAAATATGAAATGTTTTCAATAATTCAAACTTTCTCGTCTTGTTGTATTCCTAACTACTCCTGATTGAATGTTTTCCGGAATGATGGTGTTTTTGATCCCCCCCCCCAAATAAAAAAAAAATGAATCATTACCATATACCTACTGAGTACTATTGAACTCGTTTTCATTGAAGCTTAATTGCGGTATGCTACGGTAAGAAAAGGCGATATTATATTGTTGTATTGTAATACATCATCTGTTTTGTAAAGAGGGCACAATTCAGCCTTTGGCTGCCACGCCGTTCGGACAAATAAACCATTTGATTGATTGATTGATTGATATATTAAAACTGGGATCGGCCTTTGAACTAGCGTTTGCATAGCACAGCAGATCTAGCTTATGACCGTCTTCCTCTTATTCTAAGTTGTCACTATAGGTATGCTAACGTCAGCTTTCAAATAACATACCTTTCTTTCTATTGTGATTTCTGACACATGTCAAATTTCCAAGGATGGCGTCCTTTATTTGTGTAAGGTTCAGCTCAGGCGGCTTCGGCTAAAGTAAGGAAAAACAGTATGCTTACTAAACAATTTATGAAGACTTGTTTCTTAATCATTAACAAACGTAATTTCAGAGAATGTGACAGAAAAAAAAAATTTCACATGAATGATGATGATGGATCCGTTAGTGAGGTTGGAGGGTGGAGTCACATCCTCAGCAAACGGTTTCATCCCAACCAGAGTCATCTGACTGGAGGAGTTAGCATGCATGACGGGAAGCTCTGAAACAGTTACAGAATGTCTAGTAAAGTATATGTGTAAGAAAATGATAATGAAGTTTTAGAAAAATCTAAAATCTAACCTACATCTAAAATCTAACCTACATATCACGTGTAACGTATCAACCTTTTTAAACACTAATATGCACACATGTGTAAAACGTCGGATAGATACTACAGAAACAGATAGAAGTACTAGACTAGAAAGGCCGACATTTGCTTGAGAGCAAATACAGCATATTTCAGCCATCTCCCTCCCCATGCAATAATAGACTATTTCAAAAATCACCCATTTGAAAAATAACTTTTACTAATGACGGTTTAACCCAAAAATGAATCTTACAAAATTCCCCCGTTCAAGAATGGACTCCAGTGCACCCTATGTGAATTTTCACATTAGACCAGTCCAGAAATACTCCCACTGAAACCTTGGCCTTTTGAATAAGAAACCAAATCCAAAATTGAATTTAGCAAAAAAGGTCCCAGTGCATGAAAAGGTATAATAGACCAGTCTAAAAACACTTCCACTAAAAATTGAATTTTGAATCATCACCCGTCCAAACTGAATTTGAAAAAATCCCCCTTCCGTGTGCAAAAAATGGACTCTTCCATGTAAAGCAGAGCAGTCCAAAAATACATCCGCTAAAATAGGGCTTTGACATAATCACTGAAGTCCAAAAAATGGATTCTAAAAAAAGCCAATGGATTTTTAAAAAAGCCCCCCTCCATGCAAGAATGGACTCTTCCAGCACACCCATTTAAAATTGCAAATTAGACCAGTCCCAAAATAACCCTACTGAAAGACTTTGACAAACAAGAAGTCACCAAAGTCCAAAATATGAATTTAAAAAAATCCCCCCTCCGTGCGAGAATAGACTCTTCCAGCACACCCTCTGTAAAACTGCAAAATAGACCTGTCCAAAAATACACCCACTGAAAGACTTCACCAGTCCGAGGATGAATTTTAAAGAAAAGATGAACCCCTCCGTGTAAGAATGGACTCTTCCAGATAACACCGGGCTCGCTGATTGGCTGCCACCCCCCCCCCCTCTTTAGGATATAGATTCAGGCTAAGTGATTGGTTACCTATCTAATCAGATTAAATAGACATATATGCCAGTAGGTGCAATCTGCATCTGGGGTCAACGACCTTAAGGTGGAAAATGACCAAAAAAAAACCCCAAATATATCATTTTGACGTAGGCTATGACAAAAATTATACATGCGTCATTTGAATAAATATCTAGTGCACCATTTTACCAAAATTTAGGTCATTTGGTTTTAAAACCAGAGCACAAGAGCCAAAAGTGTACTTTTTTGTCATAAAATGGCCAAATAATCGCAAAATTAAGCATTTTGTTGTACTGTATGCCTCAACTTATAATGAATCCATGTGCGCATATGTCTAGGGCACTCTTATACTAAACTTCAGGTCATCCGGTTCTAAAACCAAGGTACAGGAGCCAAAAGTGTCCTTTTTTTGTCAAAAAATGACCAAAAAATCGCAAAAATAAGCATTTCGTTATACTGTACACCAAAAGTGGTATTGAATTTATATGGGGGAATTATCAAGGCACATCTGTGCCAAATTTCAGCTCATTCGGTTATAATACCAGGGTACAGGGGGCCCAAATATACAGTTTTGGTCTTAAGATGACCAAAAAAAACTTTAAAAAATCATTTTAAAGGCACATATGAAAAAAATGAAAAAAAAAAAAAACGTCTGGGGGTATTGGCCCACTCTACCCTTGTGCCCAATTTCAAGTCAATCGGTTCAGGAACAACGGAGATACCGTGTTCCGAAGATTTGACAGGAGAAAGAAGAAACATTACGAATACAATATATTTCACTATACCTATGGTATGGCTGAAATATAATAATCTTAGGTGTTGATAATATATACATAGATGTAGATATCCATATATGCTCACGCATATATGAATATATATGTGAACGATTGGGTATAAATAGATCTGCTTGGTGTTATGCGAGAGTAATACCAATTGTGAATATATCATAAACCACGATTATTAGGTAATGGCAATTGTATTCATTGTCTACATAGACTTGTACTTGTGCTGGGTTCATAGCTAGCTAGTGAATGGTAAAATAGTATAGCCAAGACCAATAAAGAAGAATAAACAGTATAGTTCTTAAACATTTTAGCAAAATACAGAATTATTTGATTAGGTATTTGAGTAGGTATTTTCACTGTGTCGCTTTTGTATTTTTCAACTTACCAAACTGGTCTCCTTGTAGCTGTCGATGTTTGTCTGGATCTCCCGGCAAACCGGCTCTGGGGTTGAACCTACCAACAGGTTTGTAAACGAAAAAAAACAACACTTTTAGTATCTAGTAACAAATTGAAAATTAACAAGTAGGAAATTATAACTGTGTTGCAGATATATTTCCCATATGTGAATAAAGAATGGACTAGTGCCGTGCACCTCGTTTTTCTCACCTGGGCGGGATGCCCCTAAAATGGGCTTTGCCCAGTATAGCATAGAAATAGAAATAGAAATAAAAGTAATATTATGCACATTACCCCTTCGGAGTTTCTCTAGGAGCAGTGAAGGCTTCGTCGACGAGAACTGTACGTGCAATGCCCAGCTCCGAACTGTAGGTTATTTTCTGCAAAGACGGGATGCATATCAAACTTCGATTGTGTTATTTTTCACCTTGCTTGGTTTATAAATGCTTTTAGATATACTTTTTTTACTTTAAATTGATTAGATCGCCCATGTCATCACCAAACTTAAAGGCTAAATTTCCGAACGGAGGTCGTATATCCAAATATCTTAAGAAACAACAACCATATATTGATAGTAAAGGTCAGTTTGACACACTTATATCTTAGGCTAAAAATCCACTGATATTGCAACGTTTTAGACGAAAACAGCAATTCCACAAGACGCTTTCCTCAGTAGTCGGATGCAGCTATATCTAATTTGAGATATTCCTCTGTGTACAGAGAGATACAGACAGGGCTGCCCAACTAGCTAGAGAATGCTATGAAGGGTGAGACCTGGAAACTTTAACCGTAGTATTCAGCGATGCATGATTTTGTTTTACGAACTAAGTTATACAGACAATAGATGTTGAATACCTTCTCATGTTTAGCTTTTGCATTCTCCACAACGTGTCCATGTTTGGTCCTGTGAAACACCAGTCCTTCAGGTGTGGGGTTCACTTTGTACGTTGATGTATGGTCTCCTAACAGAGGCGAAGGAAAGGTTTAAATCGATTATGGCCGTTAAACATGAATACATAACAATGCACGTATCTATCTTTATTATATAGTTGCTTAATTGTATAAATCATGTTTAGTTTTGACATAGAATTCGAATTTACTGAATTTTTTCATTCATTATATTTCAGCAATACCATAGGCATGGTGAAATATTTTGTATTCGTAATGTTTCTTCTTTCTCCTGTCAAATTTTCAAAGTGATTCATCTCCGCCGTTCCTGGACCGAATGACTTGAAATTTGGCACAAGTAGAGTGGGACAATACCTTGTGCTTTTTTTTCGTTTCATTTTTTTTTCAAAATGATTTTATTTAGGTTTTATTGTAATTTTTGGACCTAAAGGTATATTTTGGCCCCCTGTACCCTGGTATCACAATTAAATGACCTGAAATTTGGTATAGATAGGCATTGAATATTTGGTTACATGATCCAAGTGAAATTTTTGGCGTAAACCACTTTAGAATCATTAATTTCAGCACTTTTCTGAGAAGAAATTGGTCTTCTTCCGGCCCTCTGACGTGACGTCACCCCACAAAGCTCCACACCTGGAAGGGTGTCGGCTGAAGCACGAGTTTATTGAATTTACTGAGCCAGCCAATCAGCGAAGAGGAAGGCGAAGGCTAATTAATATTCATAAGTGGGGCCTTCCAATCCCGTATATATAGAAACACATGCCGGCATATCGTGACAATACAGCGGCCGAATGTCAACCTACGCCCGGTTCTGTATATATAACATCATAGTTTGCGAGGATTTGGAGTTCACCAAGGGTCATTTGGACGGTAGCAGAAGGTACGCGTCCCTTGAACGTCAGAGTACAAGTCTTTGTCGATGAATGTACCAACATTACGCGCGGCATGTGAATTACTTTCGGTAGATTTGACTTTGGCAGGGTCAGTTGAGACAATCGAGAAAAATTGGCCAGTTTTCGTTAAGTTCTAATAAGTAAGTTTGACAGTGGCGAGAATGATTATCTTTTTATCAATATTTCCCGTCCGAATCTTTTAAACTGTAAATCTAAACAATTGGCTTACCTGTGCAATGTTTATATGAATAAAGATCAGTGGGTACTAAAATTATGTGTAACTTATATTACTTATTGCTCTTAGTCAATAGATTAGTATTTTCTCCATAGTGGCCACCAGGTCTATGGTTGCCACATTTCTCTCACTGGACTGGAAAGAAAAGTGCTGTATTTTTTTCGAGCAAATATAGGTGCTTCTGGTGTTGTTGTTGTTTAACATTAACTTTGAAGCCCCAAAAACACTCTCAGTGCCAGGGTATCACCACTGACCTCCGAAAAGAATCCCTTGAACAAGATAGAAACTCCTATCCTCCGGGTCTCGCACGCTACGAGCAAGAAATTGTTACACTACGACAATGTTAGGTCCGATGGCTGATTGCATACCAAGTAAAACAGTTCAGCAGTGTTAAACAGAATTATATACTTAACAAAGAAGGAAAATGAAATATATAGATAAAGCCACATCAAGTTAAGTTGTCGGTCCTGGGATATAATTTTTCAGGGAAAAAATATGAAGCGACAGGGCGGTAAAATTACTTTCAAAGTTTGAGACGTCTCCGTTTCGGTAAAGGCTCATACAAAACAAAAAAGAAGATTTAAGTTTTCAGCTTGAATAAAACAAACACTACTACTGCACAGTACCTGCGCCTGCTTGATAACTAGAAAAACTTATGCCCAACTTGAATAAAAAAACTTTCACTGCAATGATTAATTTACCCACATCACAATGAGCTTATAATGGTACTTGGACCCAGTTATCGTACTGGAAATTGTTGAATGGCTTCATGTAATTTCATGATGAAAATTTTCTGAATGGAAGATTTCTTTTACTTTAAAAAAAATTGGAGCTGGCAATTCCAATGTAAACCAATTAGTTATGCATAGGAGCTCCTGTGGAAGAGTAAATTTTTCCATATGGGCCCGGGGCATATTGGGTAAGCTCCATATGCATTTTGACCTGAAATCAATTCACAATATTAGCTCATTTTTTGAGAGAAGTTACTGTCTTTCCGGTCCGTGGTCGTCCCAAATTATTTTTGAGTAAAGGGATTTTAGCATCCGTTAAGTGCCCAGTTACTTAGTGTAAAATTAGCGTAGCGGATCCAAATCGCTGCTAGTATAAACTTCGACCCCTATATGTTGTTTTCGGTAAGATTTTGTCGCCGAATCTTGGCTTCCGGGTATCGCTCCGAGGACGCAAACAGTGAAGCGCCCCGAGCAACTTGACCGATGACGTCATCGCTACGGGCTTTCGACATGCATTAGGATATTCTTTATTGTGAGATTTTAGGTACTACTAGTAGAATTTTCTTATAAATCAGATATGTTAGACCATATGGTACATTTTTACTTCCTGTATACTGTATAGGTGTAGTTCCCGGGGAAAATTTTGTTTGGAACTACGGCGTCGTTGAAAATAGTCTCTTAACTATAAGTTTCAATTGGGGCGAGAAACTAAATGTTCCATTTTCGAGCAGGTTTTTTTTGGGACAGTTAGATATTGCATGGGAAGGGAGATGGCTGAAATATGCTGTATTTGCTCCTAAGCAAATGTTGGCCTTCCTCTTTTATTTTACATCTACAAATCTGGAAAATAAAGATCGCGCGTAAAAAAAAGGTCCACATACCTTCATGTCCCGTTTCATTCAGTTGGTACAGCCAAATCCGGCCTTCTTTAAGAACCTTAAAGATACACCAAAAATGAAAGAATTCTTAACATCTACAAGTCCTATTGGAATAATAGATGGTTCACAAACAACCTTTAACTAAACAGTGATGCGCAATCATCCGATTTACTATAGCCCCAAACCCAAACAATCCATGAAGGCCCCCTGTCACGGCTCGCTTTAGTATGGCCTAATTAGAAGTCGATTGTTTTGAATAAGTAGAAGCTTAAGTTAACTTTCCAGATTTACCTTTATCGGATTTACCAGGATAGCCATCGTTTTAGTAATTTTCAGCCATAAATTGTTGGTTGGATAACTTGGATTAAACATGATCTCTGAGGAGACTCCCAGAATTCCTTATAAACGAAAATACCTGAATGTTTTCAACTATATGGACGTTCATAGTCCCACATACCTATCACACCAACAAGAAATGAGCTGATTTGGCCGACATCCTCTGCCTGGTTTTGCCTGGTTTGTTTTTTCGTGCAATGACTCTTAAATTGCACAACAATAGTGCAGTCTATTCACTGACGCCGTGTGTCGCTTTTGTGCTTCACCGGTGCTTTTTGAGTTGGTTATTTGCTCACACGGGGTTAAAGTCCGCCAAGTTGACCGCAGCTTGAACAAATAAGAGAAGTGATACTTATTTATTTATTTAAGAGAAGTGATGAATTATTACAAAGAGCAGACCTTGTCACTTGCATGGAGCCTTGCAGACAACGTTCCCACCAGCGCCTTCTTGATGTTGAGCACCTCGAGATCTTCGTCAGTCGGATGAAAGACTTCAGTAACCTCCCCATGGCGCGAGAACAGAAAGGAAAACCTGAAGGCAGAGAAAATGTACAAACGGAACATTCCTCGGACCTCGTTCAACAAAGATGGGAATTCCTAAAATAAACATTGTGGAAAAATGTCAGTGATGTCATTTTTATTAATTTACGACAACCCAGTCCCCGGTCTTTGTCTGACCTCACACGTGGTCACCGCGTGTCCGTCCTTGCCTATTCACACTTCCGCCCACCACACCGGGGCTCTCATTCTGTGTTTCGTCCGCGGGAAGCGAGGCGCACGGAGACTCGCTCCCCGGTTTTCGAGCTTTGGTCAGGGATTTCCCCTTTCCGCGATGGCAAAGCCCAAAGTTTGTTCAGTCTGCACGATGCCAGTCAGGGGTCATCGAGGGCCGCATGGTCGTGGCAAGTGTACGGCGGGTCTCTCCCCGGGCTCAGACAACAACTCGGACAGCCTTGAGGAGCGGGTCCGCCGGTCCCTAAAAAAGCTGAAGAGAGACAGCAAGGCCAAGGAGCTAGCCAAAGGACTCTGGTCGGAGGCCAGCGAAGAGGAACGGGCCCCCACCGCGAGGGACTTGCGGGAAGACGACGACCTTGCTGACAGGGTCGATAAAACCCTGGATGAAATCTTCGGGAAGAAACCGAGGAAGCGTTCCTCCTCTCGCCGGAAGGACAGAAAGGACACAAGCCAGTCCCCATCCCGCTCGCGGTCTCCAGACGCCGCCCGCTCACGCCGTCGCCTGAAAAACATCGACGACCTTCTCGGGAAACGACCGGTCTCGTCACGGAAGCGTTCTTCCTCCGACTCAACAAGGAGCTCCTCCACGTCCCGATCCCGGTCAACAGACGGCTCCCGCTCCCGACGCCGTCGCAGCAACGATCACAAAGGCCACAGACGCCGACACCGGTCAGCTCACCGCCGACGGTACAGCTCGGACTCAAGGTCTTCATCTTCTCCACGCCGCCGCCGCCGAGGTAAGAAAAACGGTCGCACCAAGACCATTAACGATTCCGCGTCTAGTCGAGTAAAAATCGAGTGGCCCCACCACCATGTCCACTTCCCTGGCAAGGGCAAGGGGGGCGATAGGTGTGTGACGTATGACGATCTATCAACATCCATGTTTGTGCACGGCTTCGTCAAAAATCTCTTGGAGAAAAAACACGTCAAGCGGTCTGTTCGGATCAGACTCGAACACTTATCGGATTTAATGTTTGATGCTGCTTATTACGATTGGGGCATTGTGAGGGAGACACATGCTTCTGTGTTGTATGCTATGGAGAATGGCACAATCTCCTGGTCTAGCTCTAAGGAGACAATAGACAACACCAGGGAGAGGTCCTATCGCGCCCAGGCGGGTGTATCCCACCCTCCCGCCGCGCCACGGGCTCAAGCGCGCTCGACTGCTAGGGACCCCAACAGGCCACGCTGGTGCGAGGCGTACCAGCACGGGAACTGTCAGCAGGGGCCGGAACACTGGGACCCGCGCTGGGGACAGGTTAAGCATATCTGTTGCATGTGTCTTTTAGTCCGACGCGTGGAAGAGGAACATCCCAAGACTGAGTGCCGACATGGCCCGAGATCCTTTCGTCAGCCCCCTGGTGACAACACAAGGCGAGCCGCCGGTTTCTCTTCACAGCCGGGTGCCACTGGCGCCGGGGGAGGACATTATTGAACTCTATACCGCTGTGGCCCAGACCGGTGTTCCTAATTATATCGGCGCACGAATTCCGGTCAAGACGTCACTCAATATCCCGGTCTGGCGGGCTTTGTTAGCTAATTACTCCAACACTTCACTACCCGATTTTCTCGAATTCGGCTGGCCGATCAACATTCATCCTGAAAATTACAATTTCCCACACAATGTGCATCATTCTAATCACCGATCGGCTTTGGATTACCAAGCAGACGTGGACTTGTTTATCGACAAAGAACTCCGCTACGGCGCCATGTGTGGCCCATTTCGTGCGAACCCATTCCCGTTTCCAGTCTTCCCGGCACCTCTGCAGACGGTAGCAAAACGTGACAGTGACACGCGTCGCGTCGTTGTGGATTTGAGTTACCCGTCTGGGCAGTCTGTGAATGACGCCATTCCCAAGAACACTTTTTTGGGCGAACCAATTAGTTTAGTGTATCCATCCGTAGATACAATGACTGAGATGATCTTAGACAAGGGCCGAGGCTGTTTGTTGTTTAAGACTGACCTGCGCAGGGCATATAGACAACTCCCTGTGGATCCCGCGGATTATCGGTATTTATGTTATTGTTGGCGAGACAATTGGTATATTGACACCCGTGTTTGTTTTGGTCTGCGATCTGCGTCAGTAATGTGCCAGTCAACCACGTCCGCGATCACTTTTATTGAGCGTGAAAAAGGCTATTCGGTGACAAATTATATCGACGACTTTGGTGGCGCCGAGATCGCACCTCTGGCTCCCGCGGCGTTTGCCAGCTTACAAAGAACAATAAACGTATTAGGACTCGAGGAGGCGCCTGAGAAGGCTATCCCACCCTCAACTTGCATGACGTGGCTCGGGATAGAATTTGACACCGTTGAGATGGTCCGCCGGGTTCCGTCTTTTCGTCTTGAAGAAATCTCCAACTTGGTAGCGCAGTGGCTAATGTAACATTTGGTCTTAGTGGTAGGATTTGGGCATTTACCTATACGTCAAGGTGACGCGTCTATGCTATGCACTCTCACCAATATAGCCAAGGACCAGGGTTCAGTGTACAGTTTGATGTGATCTTTATTACTACGACCGATTGTATACAGTTTCAGCAAATGAACGGAGGTAATGATATCGACTGGCTTAATACAAATAATACAAGATAAGATACCTGGACAGACGCGGGTGGATGATACTAACTAACCGGTTACGTAACTACGGCGGCGGAAGATGCGGTTGACCTGGTCCCCGAGTCTGCTTCTAGCCTAACTAGCGCCGTACCGTGCCTAATATTACCTCAATTGGAGGCGGAGCTTACGCGAGCGCTGCGGGGCGTGGCCTAGCTGACGTCAGGGCGCGCCCAGGGCCACGCGCTCTCACCACGTGACCCCTGGGCCGCCCAACGTAATAACAGACTTGCTACACCACCCCCCCCCGCAACGCTTAATGATGCTCCCGCATCATTTAACATATCTCAGTGAAATTGAACTAACTTTAACTAATAAATCACGTAAGAATATCACAATGAATTTCGAATACCCGGAACCATACGCGAACCATAACTCACACTTTAGCATACATCAATGTCGGCTCACTAAGTACAGATGAAGAGAGAAAAAAATGTATCGTATCGACTTAGATACCACTGGTCTTTCAATCTCATTAAGTACAAATCAAGAAAAAAAATCAATTGTATCGACTTTGACACTTAGGTGAGAATCTCGTTGAATACAGCATCACATAAAATACATCATGGCACCATACAGAATGAATTCGAAACGACATTACATATAGAAGCAACAGAAGGCATGACAACAAAATCCAAAATATCGATACCAAACAAATACCAAACAATACCAAAACAATTTCCCAAACAATAAGGTCATCGAAGTATCATAATAACGGAGCACCATAATACCAAAGTACTTTCCTGAACAGTAACATCATCAAAGTTCCGAACATTAGTAATCATATCATCCAAAGCATTTTGTACACACATCAACGTAGACAAGACTCTGTACCCGAGTAATACACACAGACAGGATAAACCATGTCGAACCCGGTCGAACAGTTTCGGGAGCGTTTTTGCTCGGGACCCACTACATTTGGCGGGTCCTTGGTTGTTAAACGAGGAGGGGACTAGTGAGTGCCAACGCGTTCGGAAGGGAAAACGGGGCCCAACGGAGGAGAGAACGAGGCGGTCCCACTACCTTAATCCCTAGCAATGTGCCTTGCTAATGATTACGACAACTGCCTTCGTGGAATCTCTTTTTTAGTAGACCACTTAATGATGCAAGGAAGGCTGAATTTTTTGCCGGGATTTACACAATCAGTAGCCAAACGAAGGAGGAGGAAAAAGCTTGCCAAACCGTAGGTACCTGAGTACGGAAGCCCGGTCGGAAGTGGTTGTAGGAAGGACACCCCGCTACGGTCATGTCACTACGGAACCAATCATCAGGGGAATTGACCATGCCCGTCTATGTGTGAGGCGAGTCACGACATGGAGAGAGGAGACGGAGCAGGCAGAGGGTCAAATCCCGTTCCTATGGGGGACATAGAACCTGGGGAGGGGGGTGCCCAAACCACGAGAGTACACGAGGGACTTCAAACGGAACGAAGAATTTTCCACTCCTAAATTGACATGAATTTTTTCAAGAAGGTTTCGGTGGGCTGGTGAAGGCCCGGACTACAGCTGTCATTAAATGGATCACCGGACTCCAACTGTTTGGCAGAAGTAGTAAGCCGAGGGCTCCAAGGGATGGGTAGTAGTAACCCGAGGGTGCCAAGGGACGGATAGGGGGACCTATATTGAACCGTTCTCCCCCCGGGACACGACCTATCCGAACGATGGCACTGTCTAGTCAGCCCCACATCTAGACTTTTTGTGACCTGGCATACGTTGGGGTGGACATGGTTTGTATCACTGTTGCTGTCACTGGAGGTATAAGCGTCCGGGAAGCATATAAAATTGTTCATGTCTCGCGGTTGTCTACGACGACGCGGGTTGATACGTTGCGGTAACGGGGACGGAAGGACGGGTGATGATGTTGTCGCTGTCATGTCGGTCGGAGCAGGTGTCGGAGCAGGAACAGGTGTCGGGGTTGGAACAGGTGTCGGAGCAGGAACAGGTGTCGGAGTTGGAACAGGTGTCGGAGCAGGAACAGGTGTCGGGGTTGGAACAGGTGTCGGATCTGGAGCCGGTGTCGGATCTGGAACAGGTGCCTGGGTACGTGCTGGGTCGGGGCCAGGCAACTGGATGGGTGCCGCCTGTGCTGTGTCAGGTGGCCGGTTGTGCGTAGGGGATGACGGCGCTGAGGGTCGACGCTGTGCCACAGGTGTTAGGAGCCGCTTGGGTTCGGTGTCAGATAAGGACGGATCTGAAACATAAGAGGGAGGGGGGCCCGCGGAACTTTGCCCTTGGGGAATTACAGGGTCCCGCTCCTGGTTGTCATCGTCAGAATTCTCGTCATCACCGTCCGTGGGAGAGGTTTCCGAGAGTTGTGGCCTAGGGAGAGAAGTCACGTGGTTATTGTTACGACGCCTGCGCGTCGGACGGCGACCCTCTTGCCTGGGGTCATAGTCAGGATCAAACATCTGTGGAGTAAGGGCTTTGAGATGTTCGAAATTTACCACATCAACTTGCCGTCGGCCCCGGGTGTTTTTCACCCGGTAGGCGTTGTCTCCTACCCTACTCAATACTTCGTACGGGCCATGGAATTTGTTGGCCAGCTTCCGGGCCAGGCCAGGTTTCCCGGCGTTATTCCGTACAAGCACCAGGTCACCCACAGCATGTGGCTGTCCATAGACCTTGGAATCGAATAGTTCTTTCTGTCGAGCTTGTTTCTGGGCCGTGTGTTGCTGCACCAATTTGAAAATAGCGGGCATTTTGTCGTTGAGCGCTGCAACAAACTCCGAAGTGGAGGTAGAGTCACAATGCACCCCTGTGAGGAGGTGCACGGGAAGGCGGGCTTCACGCCCGTGCATCAAAAAGTAAGGGGAAAAACCTGTTGTGGCCTGACAACTAGTGTTATATGCGAACTGTACCGCGGGAAGGTGGAAGTCCCAATCCCGCTGGTCAGATTGCCGAACGTAGGCCCTGAGCATAGCGCCCATTGTCCTGTTGAAACGTTCGACCAACCCATCAGATTGGGGGTGGTACGACGTGGTCCGTGTTTTATGGGTTTTCAGGTACTTACAAAGCTCCGTTACCAGTATTGATTGAAAGTTGGATCCTCTGTCGGTATGTAGGGATGTAGGGACCCCGTGTCTACAGACCCAACCCTGGTAAAAGCTTTTGGCAACTGAAGGGGCGGTGTCGTCGGCTAGGGGGAAAATTTCAACAAACTTGGTAAAATAGTCGACCGCAACGAGTATGTATTTGGAACCTTGTTGGGACTTTGGCAGTGGACCTACTATATCCATAGCAACTCTCTCATTGGGGTAGCCTACCACGCTAGGGCATAAGGGGGCTCGGGGCTTACGTTGCCCTCCCTTGGTTTACGTTGCCCTCCCACAAAAGCGTTGACATCCGCTGACAACCCCGGCCAATGGAACGAAATTTTGAGTCTGTCCGTCGTTTTGTCGATCCCCAGATGGCCACACAACGGATCCGAGTGCACCATACGTAGTACAGTGGGGATCAATGTACGGGGGACCAAGAGTTGCAGGGCAGGTTCAGGGTTGTCAGCTTTAATGTATTGGCGATAAAGGACCCCGTTCCGGAATATCAGATTATCCCAATCACCATACAAGAGTTTTTGATCACGTGTCAAAGCCTGCCAGCCGGTGGCCACTGGTCTCACGCCCTGAGCCTTGTCTGTGACAAGTTGGCCAAGGATGGGGTCTTCGCGCTGCTTGGCTGCCAAATCGATCGTAGAAAACAGGGGATCAGGCTGATTGGCAATCCCGGATCGAACAGTGCTAACCTGGGGGGCAGTATCGCAATGGGGGGAGGGGGGGACTTCTACGTCTAGGTCGTCGGCGACAGTACCACATTGCGCGCAGGGGATGCGGCTGACACCGTCTGCGTTACCATGGCGCGTACCGGCCCTATGTTCAATATTGAAATTGTATGGACTTAGCCGCAGTATCCATCTGGCTGACTGGCCGGCCGGATTGTTGTTGCGAATTTGGTACCGGACCGCGCTATTGTCTGTGCGGAGGAGGAAGGGTTCTTCGCCCTGCAGATAGCAGTCATGTTTCGTTATGAACTCAACTGCGGCCAACATCTCCCTTCGATGAGTACAGTAACGTTGTTCCGCAGGCGAGAGTGCTCGGCTATAATACAGGATTACGCGCTCATGCCCATGCTGCTCTTGACTTAGCACGCCCCCTATCCCTTTGTCGGACGCGTCCGTGTCGACGATAAAGGGCAGGTCAAAGTTTGGGTACGCGAGGATCGGGGCGGAAACAAGAGCAGCTTTCAGTTGGTCGAAGGCGGACTGACAGTCCGCAGACCAGCTGAACCTGGCGCCTTTCCTCGTGAGGGCCGTTAAGGGCCGCGCGATCTGGGCGAATCCGTGAACAAAGCGTCGGTAGTAGTTCGCCAAACCTAAAAAACGTTGCACATCGCGGACCGAGCGCGGGGTGGGCCAGTTATCTACCGCTGACGTTTTAGAGGGGTCGGTACTGACACCGTCACCTGAGATAATGTGCCCCAAGAACTCAACCTGTCTTTGTAGGAAACGACACTTCTCCGGATTGAGGTTGAGTCGGGCTTCTCGATAACGTTGGAAGACTGCCCGGAGATAGTTGAGATGAATAGTGACGTCATCGTCAGAATGTACGATATTGTCGTCAAGATACGCCAAACAGCACTGTGGTTGTAGACCCCTTAAGACCGACTCCATGAGACGCGCAAAGGATGATGGGGCATTGCATAATCCAAACGGGAGAACTGTGTATTGGTACGTCCCAAATGGAGTCGAAAATGCAGTCTTCTCAACTGACGAGGGGGCAACGGGAATTTGGTGGTACCCAGCTCGCATATCCAATGTGGAAAACAATTTCGAGCCAGACAGGGCATCGAGGGTGTCATCAATTCGGGGGAGCGGCCACGAGCATTTCTTTGTTACAGAATTTAGCGACCGGCAGTCGACACACATTCTCGTGCCGCCATTCTTCTTCTTAACTAAAACAACAGGGGGCCCCCACGGGGAGTTGGATGGTTCGATGAACCCTAGCGAAGCGAGTTTGTCAAGTTCCTGGCGAATTTGCTCTTTAGCCTGGGGGGAGGTACGCCGCGGGGGAAGGCGAATGGGAGCAGCATCGCCAGTGTCAATGGAGTGTGTAAGAACAGGTGTGGTGGACATGTCGTACGGGGAGCGGGAGACTATGTCTTCATATTCTACCAAAAGGTCCAAGAGTTGACTCTTGTGCGACGGGTTTTGGATGTACGACAGGTCAAACAATGTCTCCAGCTCCGCACGGACGTCATGGTTCGGGGTGGGGTTAGTGGCGTGTGTGGGGCCGGGGGCGGCTGCCGAAGGCACGCTAGCGGGCGATTGGTTGGGAGGGGGCGCAAGCGGAACCGGTGTGTATGGACAGACTGAGACGCCGCGGGAGCTGGGGCTGTCAAACGGGTGAAACAGGCCAATTACAGCACCGGGGCGGATTAGGACAGGTTCAATATTCTCGTTAACGACAAAAACTCTGGTGGTATTTTTGGCGGGAGTGTGTGATATCAACTCCCCTGTTAAGCCAAAACGACCTAAGGAAGCAAGAGCCGGGTTAACGTAACCGGAACCAAGGGAGTTGTCTGCGCGCTTTCCTACCACTTTGCCTGGTACTAGGTGAACCGAACGCCCTGGTACTAAGTAGGAGTGTCGGGTCACGACACGACGAACGGCCCCAGCTGCCTTGCGCGAGACTGGAATGGAAGCCACGCCCGTCGGCCCGCAGAGCGTCATTGTGCGCTTGCGCATTGACACTTCAGCGTCGAAAGCAAGTAGAAAGTCAGTGCCGACCAAAATGGGCGTGGTCGTATTACGACATACCAGGAACTTCGCGGGAAACTGGTGTTGTTGCCACGTGAGAGGGAGTGTGACGCAACCAACTATGTCTAAAGCGCCCCCAGCCACAGTCGATAGGGCAGGTCCATCATAAGGAACAAGTTCTGGTGGGGTCACGGGGTCACCAAGTTTGTTTAGCACGTCAACAGAAATAAGCGAAACATCTGCTCCCGAGTCAATTAATACGTCAACGAAATGGCCATGGATTTGGGGCGTAAAATGAAAACTTCCGACGGAAGGGTGGGTGAGAGTTATGGGGTTAGCAGGGGAGGGGACGGGAAGGGTCGCGGGGGTTGGGGAGTTAGTGGCTGGCTGACCCCCAGTTAAGCCAGCCGGAAATCGTTTCCCGACCGGTGGCCAGCATTGGAGCGCTGCAGCTGAGGGCACTCTCTCTTCCAGTGCCCGAGTTCGTGGCAGTAGTTGCACCCAGAGTTTTGCGGGGTGCGGCGGGGAGTTGGGTTCTGTGGGGTGGGGGGTGGGGGGCGAGCTGAGGGTGGTGGGTAGTGGGGAGCGGGTTGGTGCTGGGAATCGAGGAGAGCCTCGAAGCGGCTTTGGAGAGACGCTACTTGACGCTCGTGGGAGCGCTGCATCTCTCGCATTTCCTGGCGGTGGGAGGCCAGGATGGCCTGCATGTCCGTCTCCGCTGGGACGGGAGAGGGATCGCTGACCTGGCGGATATGAGTAGGAGGTGGTGGGGAGGGGTGTTGTGACGGTGTGTGTGATTTAGCAAGGTCCTCGAAAAACTGAAGGGTCATGCTGGCTTCGTGCAGGGTTTGGGGCTTAGAACGCTTTACCTCCCATGCCATTTGTTTGTCTTGAATTTTGCCTACGAACTCCCGCAGTCCCAAAAGATCCCTAGTGTTCTGATCGGCCTGGGGGTGAACTTTGGCGATTAGCCGGCGGATTCTGACCTCCAGAGACTGCGGCGTTTCACCCGGGTTGCGAGACAAGGTGAAAAGTTCAGATTCAAAATGAGTGGGGTCGTTGGGTCTACTATACATTTCCCTCAGGAAGTCAAGGGCGAGGTCGCAGGGTCCGTTCTTGATGGACGCCGCGGCCGTGTTGAAGGTCTGAAGGGCCCCACCCGATAGGTGACGAATGAGTACAGTTTTGCTCAGGGGGTCGTCCCACTCGCCATAGGACCTGTCAGCGTTGAACTGAATTTCAAACTCTTCCCAAGTTATGTCGGAGACACCGTCAAACCTGCACATCAGTTTAGGGATAAACCTAGGGCGAGTGGTACGGGGGGCGTCTTCAAACTGCCCTGAGACTGGTGAGGGGGGAATAGGTCCCGGGGAGTCGACGTTAAGGAGGGCCTGTTGTGTGAAGCCGGTGTGCGCTGGGGAGCGGGCCGGGGGGTCGCGGCTGCTCCGGTAGCGAGCGGGGTCCCCAGAGCACGGCCCCGGCCCCTGCCTCGGCCGCGTCCGTTGCCATGGAGACCAAAATTGAGTTGGACCACTTGGTCATCAGGTAACGTGTTGTCGTGTGCAGTGGCCATGTTACGGAGGCAAGGGGCGAGAACAGACGAGGGTAGATATGCAGATTTGGATAGAAGAGTGGGAAAATGTGCTGAGTTTACAAGTTTGATTGGAGTGTCGAGTCAAAACAAGGGACGGCAGGCCACACAGGGCGCCAAGGAAAAATTTATATCAGAAAGAGAGATGACACGAAAAAACGGCAATAACAAGGCTTTCTCTACAGCAGTGCAATTTAGAAGACAAAAGGCGTCTGCCAAACAATGAACAAATGCGACACGAAAAATTTGCAGTAACAGTGCTTTGTCGGCAGAGCGGGCCTAATTAGACCCTGGCTGTGACAATAGGTGCGATGACTAGAGACAAGGTGTAAAAAACTTACAAAGCGGGACGGCGCCAGGGAGAACTTGTGAATAACCGAAAAAAAATTTACGCAAAAGTGTCAAGTCGCACGATGAAAAGCCACGTGCAGACTTGTTAAAACTGACCGGCGCCAGTGGAGAGACGGCCGCCCAGATCAAAAGAAAACTTAATTGAGGCGCGAAATGGCCAAATAACCATGAACAAAAAGTCGAGTTTCCTTTGGGAGATATTTGGAAGCAAACCCAGTGAAAGTTACTTTATAACGAAGGAAGTTTATAACGAATGGCTAGATTTAACGTTGGGAAACAAATGGACACTTTGCCGAGTGGAATAGAAACTTTTTGGGTCAATTTGGGCTGGGAATTTGAAATCAGGTAATGCGATAGGCCACAACGTGGAGAATCGGAAGTTTTAGATGCAAGAGCCAAATATTTTGAAGGAAATTGTATCAGATATCGGCGTTTTACGATGCACTTGGACTCCGGAGTTAGGACGTGAATTTGACGGATAAAATTCGCACCAGGACGGTCAGGGAGCTTTGCAAAACGTGACCAAGACGATTAGACAATTTTCGTACTCTTCATTCAAAAGTACCGGAGTATCAACGTGAACTTTAACAGAGCGGTAGAATGGATTTCAACAATTTGGTGGAGAACCGGATCGATTGTACAACAGAAGTTTGGTGCAACAACACACGTGTTTTGGGGGGATGTGACACACAAGAACAAAGGAAAGTTTTACTGTGCGTCACCCTATCGCAAAACGGAACGCGACTTATACTTCAAACACAAGGTACGAAGTTTACAAAAACCGAGTCGTAGTATTTTGATCACAGAGCAAAACTGTATCCACTAGTGGGGACCATGTAACATTTGGTCTTAGTGGTAGGATTTGGGCATTTACCTATACGTCAAGGTGACGCGTCTATGCTATGCACTCTCACCAATATAGCCAAGGACCAGGGTTCAGTGTACAGTTTGATGTGATCTTTATTACTACGACCGATTGTATACAGTTTCAGCAAATGAACGGAGGTAATGATATCGACTGGCTTAATACAAATAATACAAGATAAGATACCTGGACAGACGCGGGTGGATGATACTAACTAACCGGTTACGTAACTACGGCGGCGGAAGATGCGGTTGACCTGGTCCCCGAGTCTGCTTCTAGCCTAACTAGCGCCGTACCGTGCCTAATATTACCTCAATTGGAGGCGGAGCTTACGCGAGCGCTGCGGGGCGTGGCCTAGCTGACGTCAGGGCGCGCCCAGGGCCACGCGCTCTAACCACGTGACCCCTGGGCCGCCCAACGTAATAACAGACTTGCTACACTAATGAAGAGGAAGGCAACCAAACGTGAATTACAGTCTCTCGTCGGCAAGCTCGTCTTCGTCTCTGCGTGTGTCCCCCCCGGCCGGCTGTTTGTCTCACGTATGTTAGAGTCCTTACGTAAACTCCGTTGTAATCACCACCGATGTCGATTATCTCGCGATTTTCGGCGGGACTTGGAGTGGTGGCGCCGCTTCCTCCACGAGTTCAACGGGGTCTCGCTGATCGCGTCTACCGTCTACACCGCACCGGACGACATCGTCGCAACAGACGCGTGCTCCTCGGGTTGTGGTGCTATTTCCAATGGTCAGTTCTTCCATGCCATGTTCCCTGACTTCGTGCTTCGTAAGTGTGCCCGCAAGATTCATGTCTTGGAGATGTTGACAATAGTTGTGGCGGCCCGTAAATGGGGCCATCGATGGGCCGGTTTGACCGTGTTAGTATACTGTGATAATATCTCGTGTGTACACGTTCTGAACTCCGGTCGCTCGCGTGATTCGGACTTACTGCAGTGTTCCCGAGAGCTGTGGTTCCTAGCTGCCGTTCACAGGTTTGAGTTACGCGCTTCACACATCGCGGGCACAGACAACCGTATTCCTGACCACCTGTCGCGCTGGCATCTCTCGGACACACATCGCCAGCAGTTTGAGTTGTTGACGCGTGATGTAAACACGGTGGAAATTCCGATCTCCCGCGATGATTTCGAGCTTGACTGTCAGTTATAATCTTGACCATTCCCGTTGTCTCAACGTTGTTCTCTTGTTCCTTTGTATCGCAGGGCGATATTCGCGACGTCTTCCGGTACACGTATATCGACACCGTCGAGACCTGCGTCGTCTCCGCGGACAGAACACGAAGCTGCCAAAGGCCCCGCGACGGCCTCGCGACCACGGATTACGAGGTGACGCGCATCGTACCCGAGACATTGATCATCGCCGAGATCTCCGACGCCTTCGCGGTCAAGCCAGTCGGACTAAATGGGCAGCGTTTGCCGAAGGAACGTGGTCTAATCTGCGGACAATTCTCCGGACGTACCTTCTCTTCTGTTTCTTCTATTGGATGTCTCCGTTCCCAGCCACGGTGGATACGCTAGAAACGTTCGCGGAGTTTCTTGCCCGCTCCTTCAAGGCCCCCGCGTCGATCGCGAACTATCTGGGTGGACTTAAAACGCTGCATGTACTCTTCGGCTACACCGTGGACGCTTTCCTGTCTACAGACATTGCGCTGTTAAAAAGAGGACTCCAGAGGCGTCTGTGCCACACACCGAGACAGGTCGCGCCATTCACGCCGGACATACTGCTTCGTATATATGAACATTTAGATCTTATGGACCCGTTTCACGCCACGATGTGGACCCTGATTCTTCTCAGTTTCTTCACGTTTCAAAGGAAATCCAATTTCCTACCAAAAGGCAAGTTTGATCCTTCCAAACAATGTACGATTCACGACTTCACACTTTATAGGGATTCTCTGTTAGTGCGTATTCGCTGGTCCAAAACCTTACAGTGCGCCGAACGTGTGTTGTCAATTCCAGTCTTAGCTATTCCCAATTCCCCGTTATGTCCGGTAGCGGCATTTCGAAACATGCTACGGTTAAATGCTAATTACAGTGGTCTCGCTGTGTTTACAGTTCGCTATTCTTCTCGTGTAGTGCCATTGTCGCAATCAGTATTTGATAACGCATTCAAACGTGTGTTAGTTCAGGCGGGTCTGAACCCACAGTTGTATTCTTTACATAGCGGTTGCCGGGGCGGGGCCACGTTCGCCTTTCGCTCCGGGGTCCCGGTAGAATTGATTAAGATCCAGGGCGATTGGCGCTCACAAGCCTACCTACTGTATCTAAAAGTACCACTACGGAAACGTTTGGAGCTATGTACTAAGATGATTAGACGTATCCGATCTACACGCTATCCACCACCGTAACAGCACACTCTCGTGCACGCAAATCTTCTGCCCATGTTCCACATTAAGTTGCTAGATGTAGCATTGAGTATTGTTCAGTTCAAGACTGTTGTTTTTACTAGTCTACGTGCACGATGTTATTGTTAGTATGACAGTGTTTGTATAGCTGTGACGCAATTCGCAATTATCACCCGTAATCTCGATGTATGTTTTTGCTAATCTTATCTTACGGAGAGATGGGTGGTGTGCGGGTCCTTTTATTTTCCTTTTTTTTTTCCCACTGCGTTCTCTTGCTTTTCCCAACCGAAATTCTTTTCCTCCCTAAAACTTTCTTCTTCTTTTTTTTTTCCGATACGGTTTGGCCTTACTTTTGGCGTGCTTCTGTGGAAAAGTACGAGAATAAATCTTTTCCCTTTGTTTGCCAAACGCGTTTCGACTCCAGTTGCTTTTAGTTAATTGTGGAAAAATGTCAGTGATGTCATTTTTATTAATTTACGACAACCCAGTCCCCGGTCTTTGTCTGACCTCACACGTGGTCACCGCGTGTCCGTCCTTGCCTATTCACACTTCCGCCCACCACACCGGGGCTCTCATTCTGTGTTTCGTCCGCGGGAAGCGAGGCGCACGGAGACTCGCTCCCCGGTTTTCGACCCACCGCCAACCCCTTATCTCCTCCAATATCCTTATCTTAGATAAACTGTAGTATTTGCGGTTACGTAGAGTTGTATTCATGATTAGTTTGTTATCATATGTTATGATGTTCAGTGCCCGTTCCACTGACCTTTATCATGGGCGTGCTTCTGTGGAAAAGTACGAGAATAAATCTTTTCCCTTTGTTTGCCAAACGCGTTTCGACTCCAGTTGCTTTTAGTTAATTAGGCTACTGTTAATTCAAGATATTTACATACAACATACACAACATGAAAATGTCGTCCACAGCATGCAGAAAAATGAAATCAGAATAGCTTGAGTAAAAGTAGATTTAGTATAGTTGCCATTCTACTTATAAATTGCCTTGTATGTCACTGTCATGTTACTTTGCAATCAACTTTCGGTTCGGTGTTGCAATAACGTTAATCTCATCATAAAACTAGCTGCGCTGTTATTCTCCTTTCAAATCAACATACATGCGTACAACTCCCCATCTTCATGGCTCCCTTGCCACCGCCCCCCCCCCTCAACGACCTGGAGGTAAAGGGACTGGGTAGGAGGTAGATATACATGCGTACGCCCATGCTTAATATTGTGCTTCCACATTTATAATCTCAAAGAATGATACCCCAAATTTCAAGACCTTATCTTATACCATTCTACTTTATCAGGAAGAATCCGAATTATCATTAAGTATCTTGTTGATAGATTAAAAAACTGCGGGAAGAAAGAAAATGTAACTTAAAGGCGTAGGAAACTCACCATCTTGACATGTCCCAATGCCTGGAATGATCATTTTTTCCTGCAAGGAAAGAATAACAGGGTCGTTTTTACAACAGCCACTCTTACATGTTCCAGTTGATAATGGACCCTTATAAATAGTTTTTGCTATCGTTTATCAGGTAGACAATGATTTATGTTGGGAAGCAGACAAAATTGGCATTTGTTTTGCCTAGACCAGTTGATTCGACTATTCTGGCATATTTGCGTGCATTAATTAAGAACAAATCTACAAAATGTAACGCGGGTCAGGCAGCTGCGAATTAACAAAGTGATGCCGTACAAAATTAGAATAGGAAAAGACTTATACTGTATTTAACAATGACGGAGAAAATGACAAGGTTGAAAATGAAGATGTCAAAGAGAGCATACCGTGCTATATGTTTAATCGTTTTGACCTTCCTGATCACTTAGATTTCCAAGCTTTCCCAAACGTTTGAAAGTTTATCTCCGTTTGTCTCCTCTGTTAATGCCATTTGTAGAATTCAGTAAAGATGACTTTATGGGACATTGAATTACCACGACTACAAATGTAACGGTTCTAACTTCTCACCATTTGCATGCTGGGAAAACCTCTCAATGTGCAGCTGACAGAGTTGACCATCGCTGGTAACGTTTAACACCCGGACGTGTACCTGTAGAGACAGTATTTTCAGAATGTAATGAAGATATTGGTCAATAAATTTAAATTGTCTACTATACACGCCAGTGTTTGGGGGGTTTTGTCAATATGTTGTCCAGAACTAGGTATAAATCTAGCCTTAGGATGGTCACTGCGTCTAACACTTTCTGATTACTACAACGCACATACGCTTTACATTTAATATTAGGTCAGATCACATTAAGTCTACAAATTTTCTTATTCCAGTTATGAAAAACATGCGATTGTATACCTCCCTCGTTGATTATACAAATAAAGTATCCATTTGCCAAACATGCATTTCACAGTATCAACCTGCAAGCCTAAAATAATGGAAATCTGTCGTTCCTTTCGTCAGTTATCTTCTTTGGAATGTTTGATAAGAAAGATAATAGGTCTAGGGTGTGTAGGGAGAATGCCAAGCATGTAATTATTACTGGGGATTTTAACATAAAGGAGATTGATTGGTGTAGTGGGATGTCGACAGTGGGTATAGGTCACCATGGACAGTTGTTACTGGATTGTCTGAATGACAACTTCCTCACACAACATGTCATGGAACCCACTAGACACAGGCTAAACCAGCAACCTTCAATCTTAGACCTGGTAATTACAAATGATTTTATGACTATAGGAAATCTTCAGTATGCACCGGGGCTGGGGAGAGGGGATCATTGTTGCTTAACGTTTTCCATAGACTGTGTTCTGGCCAAGACGAAACTTGGTCCAAGTGGGCAAAGTCTGGCAAAGTTTATGACTACGTGAAGTACGCTAAGGCAAGAAACTACTTGAGGTCTTTGACAAGACAACTATGTAGTTCGTATGAACAAAAGCTAGTCAAGGGCTTGAAAAGTAATCCCAAAGTGTTCTGGCGGTATGCAAAATCTCGTTTGAGTACTAGACCAAAGATAGCTAGCCTTGTCCGGCCGGATGGCAATATAGCAGAGTCAGACTTTGACAAAGCAGATGTGTTAAATAAATACTTTGCCAGTGTGTTTACAAATGAGGACATGGCAAATATTCCCAGTATGAGTACCAAACCAGGAGTTCAAACCCTTGACAGGATTGTGACCAGTCAGGAAATAGTTAGGGATAAACTTGCTAACTTAAACCCTGCTAAGTCAGCGGGTCCAGACAATCTGCACCCAAGATTGCTGAAAGAACTGGCTGACCAGTTAGCCTACCCGCTCACACAAATATTCAACAAATCACTGGGTGTTGGGAAACTACCTAGAAATTGGAAAGAGGCACAAGTAACCCACATACATAAGAAGGGCAGTAGGGCAGAGCCTGGTAACTACAGGCCAGTCAGTTTGACGTCCGTGGTTGTAAAGGTGCTGGAATCAATCATCCGAGACATTTTGGTGGATCATTTATGGCAAATAAACTTTTCACTGATTCTCATCATGGTTTCGTCCCTAAAAGATCATGTACAACCCAATTATTAGATGTCATGAATGATTGGTCCCTAAGCCTGGAGAGGGGTGAACCAGTCGACTCTGTATATTTGGACTTTAGGAAGGCCTTCGATTCTGTGCCCCATCGGAGGTTATTAGTGAAACTTGAAGCATATGGAATTAGTCTTCGTCTTGTATACCCTCTAAAAACCCCTGCTGGGGTGTCGCTGAGGGGGGGGGGGGTGGCTTGCAGACTAGGGCAAGGCAGCCAAACCGGCCTTAAAGGCCTCGACTGACGGGGCCTGGGCAGTGTGCCCCGGCAGTCTGTTCCACTCGACAACCGTTCGAGGGAAAAAAGAAAACTTAAAACAGTCTCTTTTAGCTGTGGTTAACTGATATTTAAACATGTGACTTCCTCTGGTTCTGCGTTGGGCAGGTTTAAGATACTGAGTTGGGGATATGTTTATGATGCCATTCACAATTTTATAGAAAGTGATTAGACGTGCGTTTCTCCTTCTGTCAGCGAGGAGTGGCCATTGTAGGCTTGTGAGCATATCAGATACACTACTGGTTCTGCGATAATCGTTGACGGTCACTCTTGCCGCTCTACGCTGCACTCTTTCTAGTGCCTGGGCCCCACTGATAGTATAGGGGTCCCACAATGCTACGCTGTACTCCAAGTGCGGGCGCACCAACGCCTTATAGCATGTTGATTTGACCCGTGGTGGGCAGTGCTGTAAGTTGCGGCGAATGACCGCCAGTATTCGATTCGCTTTACCAGTTGCGTACTTTATATGTGTGTCCCACTTCATGTCATGAGATAGTTGGACACCAAGATATGGGTGGGTTTTGACACTTGTAAGGTTTTCTGAACAAAGAACATATTGAGAAATAATTGGTTTACGTTTGTGAGTTTTATGAAGTGTGTGGCACTTAGATGGATTAAAGGACATCTGCCATTGGTTTTGCCAATGGGTCAGTGCGTCAAGGTCAGCTTGTAAGCCTTGTACGTAGTGGTGCGTACCTAAAGCCCGGACTTGGAATTGGACCTAAAAATGTTTAGGTCCAAGTCCCAAAAAAACCTAAATGTCCGGAGCCAATCTGTCACTTATATTCCTCTTTTTTGTTCTAAACCATCTAAAACCTTCCATAGACAGTGAAATTTGCAATGGAAAAAGACAAAAAACAGTTTGTGTTTACACTGGCTATCATTTTCATTTATTTTTCACATCAATTCATGCTAACATGCAATTTTATATCATATATGCACCACCCCCCTCCCCCTAAAAAAAATGCACATAATATGCGATGATGGGTTCCTGAACTGCTGGACCTGAATCCGGACCTGAACCTGAAATTGAGTTTAGGTACGCACCACTACTTGTACGTCACTTGGGTGTTCAATAATACGGTAAAGCAGGCAATCGTCTGCAAACAAACGCACGTTGGACCCAACAATATCAGGTAAATCATTTATATAAAGTAGGAACAAGAGGGGTCCCAGAATAGTTCCTTGGGGCACTCCCGACAAAACCTTTGTTGGTTTCGAGGACTCCCCATCAAGGACAACTGCCTGGGTCCTTTGTGTAAGGAAGGCTTGAAGCCAAGACAAAAGATTCCCAGAGATGCCGTAGTGCTGGAGCTTACTCAGAAGGCGATTGTGGGGGACCGTATCAAAAGCCTTGCTGAAATCGAGCACTATGGCTCTGGTTAAAGGCTTTCCTGACGAATAGAGAGCAAACGGTAGTGGTAGAAGGGAAGGCCTCAGCTCCAGTTAAAGTAGCATCGGGAGTTCCACAAGGGACTGTTCTGGGACCATTGCTCTTCCTCTTGTACATAAACGACTTGCCAGACCAGCTCGATTCAAGTGTGAGGTTATTCGCCGATGATTGTCTGCTATATATAGAGGTATCTGCAAAGAATGACTCACAACTTCTTCAGAAAGATCTGAACACCCTGGAAGAATGGCAAAGGAAATGGCTTATGCAGTTCAATCCTGATAAGTGCTATATCATGCACATAACGAACAAACGAACACCAAATGTGTCCCCTTACCAGTTTTGTGGTCAGACATTAGCAACCACAAAAAGCCACCCATACCTAGGTGTTACGTTAATAACTGGGCTGAAGTGGGGTGTCCATGTTAACAAAATAACAACCAAGGCCAAACAGACATTGGGAGTGATCAAACGTAACTTGTGGGCATGCCCAGCCCGCGTAAAATCACTTGCATACACGTCACTGGTAAGACCTAACCTTGAATATACTGCAACAGTATGGGATCCGTATACAAAGAAAGACAAAGATAAACTTGAAAGGGTACAGAACCAAGCTGCCCGATTCTGTACAAACAACTACAACAGGGATGCTAGTGTTACCAAAATGAAAACAGATCTACAGTGGACATCACTTGAAGACAGAAGGAAAATGTCCAGACTTTGCATGATGTACAAAATGACCAATAAGCTGGTGGACGTGCCGACTGATAAGTATCTAATACCAGCTCAAAAAAGAACAAGAAACAGCCATGACTTCAAGTACCAGAGTTTCCAAGCTAGGATTGATGTGTTCAAAAATTCGTATTTTCCCAGAACTATCGTAGATTGGAATTTGTTATCACCAAGTACAGTAGGGGCATCTTCTCTGGATAGTTTTAAAGAACGCTTGCAGTTAGATGTGCAAAAGTTAGGTGTGACGGATCGTTCAGTGTAATATAACCAGCTGCTGCCGCGCCGCGTGCCTGCGAAGCTGGTGTGTTACGCCGAATGGCGGTTATACCGGCTATATAGATACAGATACAGATACAGATACAGATACAGATGGCGTCGACCTGTTTTCCTTGGTCAAGGGCACTAGTCAGGTCGTGAGTCGTGACCAATAGCTGGCTTTCACAAGAGAGGCCTTTCCTAAAGCCATGTTGGGCAGGGGACAATATATTGTATTTATCAAGGTGCTTCATCATATGACTATGAATAACATGCTCCAGAACTTTGCTACAGACTGATGTGAGTGAGACAGGTCTATAGTTTGATGGTAAAGACTTGTCTCCCTTCTTGAAGATGGGTGAGATGTTGGCGGACCTCCAGTCTTCTGGTACGTCGCCTGTAGCAAGGGACTGTGTAAAAATGGACTGTAATACAGGTGCAATCTGTGTGGACACTGTCTTCAAGAGTCTAGGATGAAGACCATCAGGGCCTGTAGCTTTGTTGGGATTGAGATCTGAAAGTTGCTTAGCTACACCTTCCACTGAAACGTGGAGTTGTGATATGGGGGGAGTCACAGGATTCCCAAGTGTTGGTCTGGTATCCAGGTCCTCCTTCGTAAAGACGGAGCTAAACTGGTCCCCCAAAGCTTCTGCCTTCTCCTTAGGGTCGGAGGTTAATACACCCTGGTGCCTGACAGACGCTATGCTGGTAGTGTCTTGTTTTAGAGACTTGATGTAATTCCAAAAGGCTTTGGGGTTCTCCTGGATGTTTTCCTCCAGGAAATCCGCTTTATACACACTATGGGCCTTCCTTACTCTTTGTTTTACACCTTTTCTACAGGCTTTAAACTTGGACCACGCTTCTTCTGTGTTCGTTTTCCTGGCTTTAGTATACAATTTGTCTCTTTTCCGCATGGCTCTCCTGATCTGTGGAGTAATCCATGGCTGGCTATGTTGATTTCTTGCCCTCTTCTATGGGATGTGTTTGTTGGCTGCAGACAATAGAGTTGTTTTAAAGTCCTCCCAATTCTCTGTGGTTGTTCTCGTTGGGGCCTGTCTTAAGAAGTTGTTGCTGTACTCTTCCATATCCTTTTGGAGTTCGTCCATATTCCCCTTCCTCCAGAGGTACACCAGCCTGTCTTTCTTCTTGTTTTTTTGGGGCTTTGCATGTACGTCAACTAGTGGTATGTCGTGATCACCAAGTCCCGGTACGATCTTACATTTTTCAACTAACGTAGGATTGGATGTGAAGAATAAATCCAAGACATTTGCAGCTTGGCCGATACGACGAGTCAGTTCGCTGACGACTTGTTCAAGTCCGCAGTCGTTAGCCAGGTTGATATACTTACCAGTGAGGCTGGAGGCTGCACTTTTGGAATTAGTAGTACACTACTTGCATGGGTGCGAGATTTTTTAGACCAAAGAAGACAGAGGGTAGTGATAAATGGTTCACAGTCTCCTTGGTGTGAAGTTACAAGTGGTATTCCGCAAGGTCTACGTAGTGTTCTTGGGCCGACTCTATTCGTTGTCTACATAAATGACTTACCCGATGTGATTACAAGCACTGTTAAGATTTTTGTAGATGATAGTAAGATCTACAGACCCATCTGTACACTTGCTGACCAGGTGGCTTTACAGCAAGACTTATGTGCAGTTGAAAGTTGGTCAGAGACTTGGCAGTTACCCTTTAATGCCGGCAAGTGCAAGGTTTTACATCTGGGAAGTAGGAATCAGAGGGTCAAGTATACACTTGGTGGTCAAGAGCTAGAGCAAACTAGGATTGAGAAAGATCTAGGTGTACAAGTAGATGATCAGCTTAAGTTTCATGTAAATACTGCAGCAGCAGCTCTGAAGGAAAATCAGGTTTTAGGTCTAGTGAAGAGGGCTTTTTCAAATTTAGACGAATTGTCAGTGCCTATTATTTACAAGTGTATAGTCAGACCACACTTAGAATATGCAAATGTGGTCTGGGGTCCCCATTTTGGTACTGATCAGAAACAAATTGAAAGAGTCCAGCACAGAGCAACAAGACTGGTTACCTCACTACAAGGGTTGCCGTATAGTTCCAGACTCAGGAAGTTAAAACTACCATCACTCAGGTACAGAAGGGAAAGGGGCGACATGATTAAAATTTTTAAAATCATGACCCAAAGGGAGAGAATTGAGCCCGAGAAGTTCTTCGAGTTAGCAAACCTTGATAAAACAAGAGGTCACTGCTTCAAGGTCAAAGTACCACTTGCCAGATCTACAGTGCGACGCAAGTTTTTCTCAGTAAGGACAATTCGACTGTGGAACTCTTTGCCCGAGGAAGTGGTAACAGCCGACAGTGTGAACAGTTTCAAAACAAGGCTGGACAAGTTTTGGGAGCACAAGAGATACCAGTAATAAGGTTGTGTCAACAGGCGGAAGCCTTTCAACAACGATGTATCCTCAAGGTATCTTCAAGGTATCAAGGTATAATACGCATGCAGTTCCAGAAAATCAATGATCTTGCCCCTACTTGGCCTGACCTTGAAAGTTACCTGTCATTCAAATGTTAAGCCCGTATCATGTTTGGGAAAAAATGCAATGGTAGAATATTATCATTAGATATGCATACCTCCTAATTTGCTTAATTTGCATTTCATTTTTTACTTCTGTATCAAAGCTACCCAGGAACCCAAAGTCGTGAAAACCGGTTATTTTGGTTAGAAAATTTCTGTGTGTCCGAATATAACTCGAGCAGCTGTGGTTGGAATGTCACGATATTTGGTATTTGAGTAGCGGTTGCGTATAGCAAGGTTTTGTACGAAAATGGTACTCCTGGCACATTTTGTCGTGAGTGCAGCGCTTTTTTGAAAAGGTTGATTCCTCTACTTTATTATTTTGCATGATAACCATGTCAGATGCCTAGCTTAATAGGAATTATCACGGCCAGGTCAATTTGGATGACGTCACTTGGTCACGTGATTACAGTAAGAAAGCTATGCATGGCAACTGGTTATCATGGCTTAAAATAAACTTTGGACACTGCTAATACAAAAAATCCATGATAGCACTTGTCCCTTTCGGTGGTACCAAAAACCCCTCTGGCCCATGGACTACTACCTTCGCCAAGAAGATTAGACTTTTGGTTAAGCCATAGTGTTCGGTGAGTCTTTATGTAGGTCAACAGTATAACTGGAGAACTGATTGATGGATCTTCATTATTTGAGTAGCGGTTGCAGAAATAAAGGTTGACTTCGAAAATGGTTTGCCCAGCAACACTCTATAGAGAAATGTGGCTATGCTTTCGTCTGGCAAAACGCCAAGTCAACAGTCTCAAGTACACCTCAAATTATTTCATCAATCGATCAACGTTTAAAAGATATTTATTTCCAGACCTTTCTATCTGAAATCCACAACGATAAAAGAGTTGCGACTGCGAAAAACAAACTACGATCATACAGACTATTAAAACAATCTTATAAAGAAGAAGAATATCTTTTAAGATTTACCATCACAAAACTAAAGATCAGTTGCCACAAATTACATGTACGAATCGAATCAGGAAGACATAACCACACTCCTCTAGAGCAAAGAATATGCCAATTTTGTAGTTTAGGGAAAGTAGAAGATGAAGTACATTTTACTATGGATTGTCCTTTGTATGATAGCGATAGGAGCATTTTATTTGACTATGCGTTAAGTAAATATCCCCACTTTAGACACTTGAACAGTAAAGTAAAATTTATATTCCTGACAGCTTTTGATAAACCAACTCTAACCAGCCATACAGCTAGCTACATTTATGCAATTACCAAGAAGCGAGAGGAAGTCGAATGTCCTAGAATAGATTAGACGAACATCTGCATATATAGATGTTTATGATTGTTTCCATTGTTACATATATGTGATTCTTACCGTGTGACCTGTACTTAGCCCAGTGAGGCAAAAGTGTGCAATAAAGGTCTTCATTCACTAATTCACTATTTTCCATCTGTACTGCAGCGGGATCAGTGTTTGAGTGTGTGTGTGCGGAGAACATAACTTGAGAAGCTATAGATGGTTTTGCATGATATTTGGTGGCTATGTGGGGGTTGCGAAAATGAAGGTAAAGTTCGATAGTGGACCTTCAGCGGCAAGTTACGGTACTGAATTGGAGGTTAAAAGATGGGGGTGAAGTTTTTGGCCAAGTAGTATATCATGTACTGGTAGCTTTGGGTCCCCCTGCAGGTGGCTTGTTTTTAACTGCATGGGCCGATTTTGTGGTAATCTTTGGAAGAGAAGAAGTCAAGCAGGGGTTGGTGGATGTGCATTATTTTTAATATGAACATACCTTAGCTTACGCTTACACTTTTCCATGCCAAGTAATGATTAACAAAATAAGAACAAAATTACCCATTCCGGGTAGGTACCTTAATACAGCAATAAAGTCTTTGATAAAGGTAGTCTCCATAACAACCCTTGATTGTTTGGCGAAGGTATGTGTTTTGTGGAACTCTGGTTTCTATCTTGAGTTATCCTCTTCGGAATTCTTTTGTTCTTTTTTTCTTCAAAAATGTCCCCGCAATAGAGTTAATTCCTGTTGGACGCCCGTTTGAGGCACTTGACATGGTCACGTAAAAAAAAAAGATTAAAAAATCGCGGTGGACTAAATCAGGCTGTCAAAGGTGTCCACGTAATCCCCACGAGTTGTTCTATCGCCTACAGTACGCGTGATGATTCAAATATTACTTCGGAATGAGATTTGAAGAGTCAAAGTTGGCCTTCAAACTGGCCCTTTATGCTTCTTTTTGGCTTCGATTTCGCACTGCATGGGGGTTTTCGTGCAACCGATTACGACACAGTACTTCCGGGTCGTACCAGTGAGGTCATAGCGGTCATAACAGAACGCGGCTGGTATCTTGTCTCAGTTTGTGCTAGGTTCGGTAGAAGAGGATCCAAGTCATGCTTATTGATATAGTCGAAATTATGTTTGAACTTGGAGAACGTTCTTCGTTTGTGTTAATATCGTCTCGGCCCACATGGGGGATCTAACAAGTTCTAACTATAAACGTCGCTTCTTACGAAGTACTAGTAACGGTTCCTTCGTATCTGACGTTAGATGCGGTCATTCCATCGGGGAATTATCAATTAACAACTGATTGGTGAGGTTTGGACCATGGCAGGGTTAAAACTTTAACCCTTGTCCTGCTGGCAATTTTTTACCCATATACCCTCCCTGTGCTGGGGACTTTTGACTCTCTTCAAAGTATGGGAAATGCTTTTACTTTGCTATTTTCTAGTTACTTTGCATTTAAGTAACCCTATAATGTTATACATCAATAGAAAGCTGAGAGTCTCTACTTTTAAGTTATGTCTTGAAAGTTTTACCCTGAGTCATAAAAATGATATGCAAGGGTAATAAATCAATAAAACAAGTTAATTTCATAAACTTTTGTATTAATAATACCTGAATTTCATAAATAATCTTAGTATCAACACTACAACATTCCTATGACATACTGATAACATCAGAGCCACACATGCAGCAAAAAAAAATTACCCAGGTATCACTGCAGGTGAGTTTATGGCTAGGTATTGTCCTGGGTGCTGAAAAGGCTGTTCAATAGGATAATGTAACATATGATCAGCTCCATCTGTCACTAATTATTTGCCACATCAAGGTACTTAATGACCTCCACAAAAGTAACCAAGGACGAATTTGCAGCTTAACAGACTGTCCTAATTCGTTTCCTGTTGCGTGGGGGGTAATTTTCCATAAAAATGGTAAAGTTCACGTGCATATCTTCTTTTCTCATGTTCTTCAGCATTTCTTCACCATTCTTGCCCAAAATTGGATGTTCTGCCTCAGAATCAGTGGGGAAAGGCTCCTTATGCACTTGTTTCTAAGTAAACTTTGACATTTTAGCGACTAAACTAAGAATTTATGCCCCAAAACACGAAAAAAAACATGAAAAAAACATATCTGCAGACGACAGTCGGCCATCTTGGCTCATTAACATAATTTATGCCCGCAAAGAGCTCTGGGATTGATTGCGCAACCAGGATATTGACCCTTGACCCCATTCATGCAGCCCCCATCTTCTTCCCAGCTGTTCCTGGTTACCATACAGAAGCCACAAAGGTTCCTGTGGGGAATACCCCCAACCGGTTAAATAACCGGACCCGCACACAGGCACAACATGTGCATCCGGTTATATAACTGGGCCAGCAGGACAAATATTATCTTGTTCAAGAGAATAAACTGAAAAATCCTACTGCGCTGTCTGGATTTAAAATTGTGTCAATCATATGACACACTTCTAAAACGCATAGTAAAAGTATCTGGCTCTGACGAAAACTGTGTCAATTTGAATGGCACATTTGTAGAAACGCGATGTGAATCAGTGTAAAATTGCCTTGATGGTGGATGGACAACTTTGTCAATTTGTCTGACACACTTGTAGAAAAGCGATGTTTGAACCGTATAAAACTGTCCTACAAACGGAAAACATTGTTTCGGGGGACAACTGTGTCAATCTATATCACCCACATTTAGAAAAAGCGCTGTTTAAAACGTATAGATTGTCTTATGACGGAAAAGTCTGTCAGGAAAGCATTTGTGTCAATTTATATGACACACTAGTAGAAAAGTGTTGTTTGAGCTGTACCTAACAACTATATAGCTGAAAACTTGGCCAAAAAGACAAATGTGTCGATTTGCATGACACACTTGTAGAAAAGGGCTGTGTAAACCTGGTAAACCGTAAAAAAATCTTTTAATGACAGAAAACTTTGTCAGGAGTTCAAGTGTGCCATTTGTGTGACACAACAATTAACCTATGGAAAAGCGCTGTTCAAACCGTATATAACTAAGTAAAGGCGAAAAACATGCCCAGGGGGCAAACTGTGTCAATTTGGATGACACACTAATGAAATAGCGCTTAAAGAACGGTATAGTTGGTAAGGAAAGCATGTGTTTCAATCCATATAACACAGCTGATAGAAAAGTGTTGATAGAGTTGTACCTAACAACTTTATTGCTGTATAGTTGGTCAAAAGGACAGCTGTGTCAAACTGTATGTGGCTCAATGTGTTCAGGATACAAACTGTGTCAATTTGTATGACACACTTTAAAATAAGCGCTGTAAGAACTGCATATAACTATTTTACAACAGAAAACTTCGTTTGGAGGACAACTGTGTCAACTAATATGACACACTAGTAGAAAAGCTATGCTTAAACATTATCAAACTGCTTTATTGTCTATTTATAGGACAGACATGTATATAACCGATGGTTACACAGTATAAACCTGTCTCATGACTTTGTCAGGGTGGACAACTGTGTCAATTATTATAACGCTCTTGTAGAAAAGCGATAAATAAACAGTAGCCTTAATGACGGAAGACTTAGTCAAGAGGAAAACTGTGTCAATTTACATGACACACCTGTAGAAACGCAGTGTTAAAACCTTAAATCGGATGGTACCCAGGCTAGTATAAAACTGTCTTAAAACGGGAAACTTTGTCAGGAAGATAACAATATCATTCCACATGACACACTTATGAAAGCGCTACATGAAAGGCCTTTATGACGAAAGACTTGATCGGGAGGACAACTGTGTCAATTTACATGACACACTAGTAGAAACGCGATGTTTAATCCGTATAAAACTGCCATATGATAGAAACCGTTGTCAATTATAATTAATATGAAACTAGTAGAAAAGCGCTGAATAAAACTTCCTTAATGACGGAAGATCTGGTCAGGAAGACAACTATGGCAATTTGCATGACACAGTAAGAAAAAAAGAGATGTTTAAACAATATAAAACTGTCCTATGACGGAAAACTTGGTCAGGAAGACAACTGTGTCAACTTTTATGACACACTTGTAGAAAAGTTTCAACCGCATAAAACTTCATTTTAATAACAGAAATCTTGGTCAGGAGGAAACTGTATCAATTCATATGACAGACTTATAGAATAGCGCTGTATCTAACCATATGATAGTATTATAACGGAAAACATTAACAGAAAGACAACTGTGTCAATTTATATGACACACTTCTGGAAAGTGCTGTTTTAAACCGTTTAAAATCCCTTAATGGCAGAAAAACTTAAACAGGAGAACATGACACACTAGCATAAACGCTATGTTTAAAGCGTATAAAACTGGATTTAAACGGAACAAATTGTCAGTAAGACAACTGTATCAATTTATGCACACTTATGAAAACGTTACCATCATGACGGACGACTTGGTCGGGAGGACAACGTAACTGTGTCAATTTATATGACACACTAGCAAACTAAAGCGATACTTAGATAGTATAATCACCCGGTTGAAAAAGTTTTCGTCAGAGCAAGCTTTCGGTCATGAGATAATTCTTGGCATCAAGAAATCATCAGAACAACTGCCAAATGTATTCTAAATTTCTGCCCAAAGGTCTGTCAGCCCGATATTTCCATGTTCTCTAAGCACACATGGAGAATTTAAACACTGACACCAATTGTTCTCAGGTCACCCGTCAAAACATGTGCAAAATGATTAAAAAATTTCACCCAAATCGAGCTCAAATGTCAAAAACAATATTTTCTACAGATAACAGGCATATATTCTGCAGTATTTAACATTAGAGGGGTGAAATGGACTCCCGAAGATGGCATACGTATGTCTGCAGTGCAGCCTATATAGTATAATGCCCAACTGTCACCACCTGCAGTCTCGTTCTGGTGCCATGACCCCGGATGACCCCGGAAAACAAACATGGCCGCCATAACTGGAATTAACTCTATTCTTAACCTGGTCACTTCACTTCGCTTCTTCCGAAAAACAAGAGATAACACACTTAAAGTTTTGCTGCAGTACCGAGAAAAGCCGCTAGGGGCCCAAAATCTAGCTATTCCTAGCGTTTGTCACATTTTACCAACACACTAAATATGAGGCCAATTCTTTCAGTTGTTCTTAAGTTGTCGTGTTGACAGACACACAGACAATCCATATCTATGGGAGGTTACTAAAATATAGTTTACAGTGCGTCTGTTCTGGGACAAGTTACAAAGAAACCCTGGTTCTAATTCAACACACAGATTATCGGCGAGACTTTGCCACATATAAATTCCGACGGAACGAACAGCCTAGGACAGCTTGGTGGAAACGGACCTTCAACAAGGCACAGCTCAGGGTGAAGTCAATACTTAACTAGCCATGGTGTGTACTGTCAAATGGCGGTTATACCAGCTACATATCTAAAGGTAAATATACAGAATCTATATCGTCTGAACCAGTAGCAGCTATCGGGGACTTTCTGACGAGCGCAGATTCGTGTATGGATATTGGGCAGATTCGGATTTTCTTTACGGTGGTTTTGTGTTCGCGGTTTTCGCGGTGGCCACTTCACCACTAACGTACTTCAAAACCACCGCGAACAGTCCTTTTCCCCGCTATCGCTAATTCTAATCCCCATAAACATAATGCATTTACAGTAACCAGTAGTTATGATTTAATACAAATAAAAAGACACGGATACCCTATATAAACTATGCCAACATTTATAACTGTATCTTTTAGATATTAAGCTTACATGGTGCGGAAAGTTCCAATTTAAGCCACATAGACCTCATAAAGCCAGCCGAAAGGTTATTACGCCATCTATACTAAAAATGAACGCCAACTTAAGCCCATGAAAAAGTCGCAAAAAGCCCACCGGGAAAATATAGCTTTATGGAACCTTTAAGGCTGTGTGAACATATACCAGAAGGAAACCGTGCGAGGTCTTCCGTAAACGATGTGTAAATATTACGGCAAAGTATATAAAAGTTGCCGAAAGGCGCATTAAAATACTTTTCCGAACGTAAAGGAAAGGCACATTACAGTCAATCCTAATTACCTTTGCCAGAATAGCTAGGGTTATGTTTTGAGCTTGTGAGTCTGTCTGTCTGTGTGTGTGTGTGTTAACAGCATAATTCGAGAAGTCTTGGATGGATCCCGATGATATTTGGTAGGTGGGTCGGGGTCGAGAAAACGAAGGTCAAGTTCGATAATGGGCCCCCTAGCGGCTCGCTAAGGTACTGCAGCAGAACCTCAATTTTTGGTATCTCGTTTTTTGGACATACTGTGGTTATAAGTTTTCCGTGGTAGATAGCCCTTGGGACAGAGAGTAAGTGCTGTAAGTTTGGAACGCCTAGCGGCTTGTTTGGAATTACAGTCGCCGATTTCCTTTCAAACTTTGAACGAGAATAACTCGAGAACATGTTGATGGATCGTCATGATTTTTGGTATGTAGATAGCCGAAGTAACAGTGTACATAATGAAATACTTATTATGCAAATCAGCAACTAATTTGCATAATTAATGAGGAAAGTTGATGAATCCACTGCATTTAATGATAGGACTTTCAAACTTGTCACATATATAGATGAGAAAGAGAGAAATATCAATGCATATTAATTATGCAAATGACGACCACATTTGCGTAATTAATGAGAAAATATATACGTGTTGACGGATCATCATGATTTTCGGTATGTAGATAGCCAAAGGGAAGACTTGCATGATGGAATTCTAATTATGCAAATCGACAGCTAATTTGCATAATTAATGAGGAAAGTTGATAAATCCACTGCATTCCATGATAGGACTTTCAAACTTGACACATATGTAATTGAGAAAGATGGCAGAGAAAAAGAGGTGTATGTTTGGGTCCGCTAACGTCTTTTCTTCAACTGCAAGAGCCGGTTTGGTTTTCTACTTTGAAAGAGAATAAGTCAAGAAGGGATAAAAGGATTATCATTATTTTTGGTATGCTGATAGCTGAAGTGATGTTTGATACAATTTAACATTATTGTGTAAACAGGGATCTAATTTGTATAAGCAATGGAGAAATGTTATGAACCAACTCCAGGCATATGAAATAAAATGTAATGAGGAACACATTTATGTCTACAGATATCATTCTACATAACCAACCTGGTTTATTTAGCAAAGGTATGTGTTCGTGGAACTCTAGTTTACACGTAAAATGAACGCCAACTTAAGCCGGAAGAGTGAAACGTGACGTTTTAGGATACATTTAAGCATGCTTAGGTACCAATTTTTGCGCCGTACTAATAGATTCTTCTAGTCAGCCAGGCCGGAATAAGTCCATTGCACCCATTATTTTTAAGCTTTTAGATATGTTCAAGTTTATATGAATTGAGGAAAAAAACAAATAACTGGCAACGATGGACAGGGCAAACCGAGACTCAAGGCCCCCCTTAAAGTCCGACAGTGAAGAAAACTCACTTCCGGTTGCCGGGAAAAACCTGTATGACCTAAGTTTAACTGTAAAACTATTCTCGGCACAATTTCAAAGCCATTAACCGCCCTCCCCCCCCCCCCTCGCTCAACTAATTTTTCGTCGCCAGGAAGACCCGATTTTTACCAGGCTGCACACATTGTCTGTACGTAAGGGTGAACAGAGGCGGTGGCACCATTGTGTAGTTGTGGGGCGAGTATTTCGTATGTCACCAAACTGAGCGCCGACTGACAATGGAGTTTGACCGATTTACAAAGACAGCTGCCAAGCCTCTTGATTGAACCGAGCCGCTGTTGCCTTTCTGTACGCGTTCATATATTACTAATTGACGTGAACGCATTGTTAAGGCGTCACCTCTTGGAGTTTACAAAATGCTAGGCACAGCAAGTAAATTGCATGGATGGCATTTCACAGTTAATGCGCGCACGTGTGCGCTTAAGAAAATAAAGTTGAAAAAAATACACCTAAAGCTTAAATTATAGAACATTAACGTGACGTTAGTTAGAAACGATAAAACATGCAATCACAACTAAAGAAAGTTTCTTCCTAAGGATCCTGTACTAAATAAGATAGTAAGATTTGTGTACCTTCAGCAATGACGTAAGAACCTTTAGTTATTGACACATTTTACTAACAGACAAAACAGCAGAAAGGTGAGGATATCACGCAAAGGTTTACTACAGATCTTTCCATTTGGTGTAATGTTAGTCAGTGTGAGTGTTAATGAGTGTACAAAAATGTTTGTTCAAAATGATCCAAGCAAGAAACCATCGCTTCAATTTTCTTGATTTGGCCCTACAATACATACATGGGATGACGTTGAGGCTCAAGATGAAAGCCAAGGCTCCTGCACGTACGCACGCATTAACAAAAAGAACGCTCTTTACGTACACGAGGGCAAAGCCTCCTGGATGGGCAAGCAGCGCAGCTTCGTGTCAAGCCTCTGTCCATTCCAATTCTGTCTACACTACCAAAATGTGAGAACACACAAGGAATCAGGCCCAAACCCTCTTTAATGATTGAGAGCAAAAATCCCGACCTCCAAGTTCAACTTCCAACCAACCACTAAAATAAGAGTCCCGCACTCTCACGACCAACGCTGCAATGTTTGCAAGAGTCTCCGACTCTGTCACGGAGAAGCCGTAACCGTTAAAGCAGCCTGGCTTAATCTTGCTTATAGGCAGCTCACTCAACATCTGCGGGGAGGGGTCAGTTACAGCCCAAGATAAGCCTACGTCACATTACCTAGGGGGCCCGCGCGGTGATGAATCTATCTAGGCCCCGGCCGGGCTCTGAAGCCGGGTAGACTTCGGCTCTCGTAGTCACAAATGAATTTGTCTTCACGCGTCCCGTTAGAGGCTCCGGGAGGGTCCGCCTGGAATTCCGGCGGTTTTTGTCCATTAGTCGTATGCTTTAATTCGTATATCGCTCGTTGTCCGGCAGGCACCCGTAAGCTGCCATGGGGATGTCCCGGTTACCCCATAGGGGTCTGGCAGGGGGCCGGCCGGTTCACCCCGGGTAGATAACTATGGTTCCTGTCGTACGCCCCGCGAACCACGACCAGGCATTCTGTGGGCTATTTTCGGGCGATGTTAATTTTTTTTTTGGGGGGGGGGGGGATATATAAGTACTAGTTGGCTCGTCTTCGTTGACTTTTGCACAGCCGTACGGTGTGCTACACCTGTTGGAGCGGGAAATGCCACTGCACCTCAATCGACAGGCTGAGCATGCCCTTGTCCTTAGGTCCCATCTTTCTTCCTTTTGGCATGGTGCACTTTAGAGACCTTTACAACACGCGTACGTGGGGTGGGGTATTTCGTACCACCTGATCTCTGAGGTCACAAAATTGACCTCGCCCCCAGCTGGACACCGACGGGCGCCCTCTCAGTGTGTTCATAATTAGATTACGGTTTGCAATTGGCTCGGGATGTTACCCCCGCCGGGTCCTGGTTCATTTTAAGTCATTAAGTCATTTTGAGTTAAGATGAACCAAGGCCCCGCACGAGACCAAAAATAACCCGGCAGCCGCTGGGAGACCCACAGGATCCCGACCGGAAGTGCCAAAAAATAGGCCCCTAAATTACGCGCCCGCGTCCCTATGTAGAAATGTGACAATGGCCCAAATTGTCCTGTTTGATGCCCGAGGGACCCCGTCAGCGGCCCTGGCGGTGTTCCGGGATGACACAACGGATGCAATAGTAATGCAAGAAGGTTGGGCCTGTACCGCCGAGTACCGTCGGGGTGCCGGGTAGGGGACCCTGTCGATGTGTTCACGATTAGTTGAACTCGGCTTGCATTCGGCGTATTTTCCTGCCCGGGATCCGGTTGATTTTAACTCCGACTTAGAGTCAACCGGGCCCCGCCCGAGCCCCAAAATAGCCCGGCAGCCGCCGGGGGTCTCCCGGGGCCCCGCCCGAAAGTGCCCACAGAGCCAACACCTGCACCTGCATCTAGCCGGCAGGAAGAGTTAATTCAATTAATTATCCAGCCAATCAGCGAAGAGGAAGGCGAAGGCTAATAAATATTCATAAGCGGGACCACACAATACGGTAACTTGAAGACTTAGGCTGTACAGACTTCTCGCCAGGATTTTTTCAAAGCGTCGGGCAGGGGTCCGGGGGCCGCCGAAGGTCCCCGGCGGGGTCCAGGGGCAAAGCCCCGGTGGGGGGACCCAGGTGGGCGAAGCCCCCCCGGAAGCTCTTGCATTTTAGGCTATTGAGAAGGCTTATCAGTTTTTTTAGGGCCATATCTACGATAATCGTAGCAGTCACTTACTTCTCTTCAGCAGTTTGACGTAAAAATATTTCGGGTCAAAGCTTCAAAGACAACTAAAACCTCATAAACAACAAACTTTACTCAGCTCAACAGTACTTATAAATATTGTCCGAGTTGCCATCCGAAGTTGAAGCGCTTACTTATAGCACTAGTATCTTCGCTGCGCCGTGCGACTTTTGTTGACGGTCTGATATCCCTGCGTCGCCGCCTCGCTGATATTCTCACGGACATGTTTCAAGAAAAAAACGCTGTTCTGCGTCAAATTCTATTCTATAAAACATGTGGGACTCAGTGTTACAGTCTAAATATTTTGTAGAAGCACCGCTGTGGAAAAGAAGGTCCAAGCAATGTAATACATCAAGTAGCATGAAGTTCGCTGTCAACTGGCACACAGCACATGACTGTTTGAAACTCTAAGTCTAATCAACAGCCGTGTTTGATTGATAGCCGGCGGCCCTTTGATGAAGTCGGTGAAAGGTGCGTTAGTTAGACAGTTTGCGTTTAGTTTTGATACGTGATTATAAGTTAGACAGTGGCGGGGAGAGTTATTATTTTCTCATCAATATTTCTCTTCAGAATTATTTGAACTTAATTGTACATCTAAACAATTGGCTTGCCTGAGCAATGTTTATATGAGTAAAGATCAGTGTACTGAAATTATGTGTAACGTATGGCTCCTAGTCAAAAGATAAGCATTTTCTCTATAGTGACCACCTGTCTGTATTGGCCACATTTCTATCACTGGACTGGAAAGAAAAGTGCTGTATTTTCTCCAGAGCAAATGTAGGTGTTTCAAGTGTTGTTGTTGTTTGACATAAACTTTGAACATTCAAATTGTAAGTAACTTTAAACTGCCAGAGTTTCAGCCCAATAAAACACTCTCACTGCCAGGGTATGAGCAGACTGACCTCCGAAAATAAACCCTCGAGCAAGGTCTACAATCGTATCTTCCGGGTCTGGCAGGAAGTTGTTACACTAAAATAAGATTAGGCTCGATGGCTGATTGCATACAAAGTAAAACAGTTTAACATTGGTATACAGAATTATATGCTTAACAAAGAAGGGAAATGAAATACATAGATAAAGCCTAATTAAGTTAAGTTGTTGATCATGATTTTTCAGAAAAAAAATGAAGCGGCAGGGGGGTAAAATTCTTTTAAAAATTCGGGACGTCTCCGTTTAGGTACTGGCTCATACAAAACAAGAAGGAGATTTAAGTTTTCAGCTTGAAGAAAACAAACGCTCCTACTACACAGTACCTGCACCTGCTTGATAATTATCAAATCGTATGCGCTACTTGAATAAAAAAAGTTCGCTGCAATAATAAATGTACCCACATCACAAGGAGCTTATACTTTTTTTATATTTACACCTAGTTATCGTACTGAAAATTGTTAATGACATTACATGAAGTCATTCGTCATTCAACAATTTTCAGTCATGATGAAAATTTTTTGAATGGAAGGTGTGATTATTGTCATTTTCTGAAAAATAGGAGCAAGCTCTGTTTTGACCTGCAATCAATTCACAATACTAGTCCACTTTTGGGGATAATGCACTGTTAAGATGTTCTATTTTTGCGCAGGGGTGATTTGGAACAGTCCAATGTTGCGTGGAAAGGGGTATGGCTGAAATATGCTGTATTTGCTCTCAAGCAAATGTCGGCCTTTCTAGTTCCTTATCTTTTTCATTACACAGACTCTCTCTCATTAAATCATATAGCAATAACAATGGCCTCTGAACAATAGCAGTGTTGACGACGGCGATCGAGATACCGAGACACGCGTCAACAAATTACGCACGCTGAAGTTCTGTTTGGGCAAAGTTACGTGTTTCCGCCAGACCGACTGCTGTGCTGTCCAGGGAGGGCCGAAGGCCCGACTGGTCTAGGGGGTCCAGGGGCATGTTCCCCGGGAAATTTTGACATTTCTGGCGCTCTAAAACGCAATTTCCCGTATTCTGTGAGGCAAATAATTGAGTAAAGGTGAGCTATATACGTCCACATCAACGCTGAGAAAGGCAGGCGGAAAGGGGTTTTCATGGCGATCTTTTCAGCTTACCAATTTTAGTTTCTATAGTCTAAAATCGTAAACTTCGTGCGAACATGGCATCACACAACAGTCGAACAGAGCTGGCAGCACAGGAAAATTTCTTATGAAGTTATGTGGAGGGCGAACTACGAGTACTCTGGCGTTAAGTCCAAGGGAAAATTTTTAAATCTTGACTCTTTGAAACGCTATTTCCTGCAGTTTGAGTAGAAAATTTGGCTGGTACACTGGGCTAAGTTTCAAAGCTCTTCTAGTAGATATTTACATGGTTTTCGTTTAACTTTAAGCGAGGAGGTTGTAAAGAGGGAAGTTACTGAGGGCGATAGCGCCCCCAATGTATTTTTACAATCTCGAGTGCCGATGTACGAGCCGTCGCAAGGTAAGTTCGGGGAAAATTGTTAAAATCTGGACCCTCTGAATCACGATTTCCTGCATTTTGAGGGACAAACTTTGCTGGTAGCATCGTGGGCATCGGAGGCAAGGGACGTCCAGAGAAAATTTTGGAATTTTGACCATCTGAAACTTCATTTCCTGCATTTGAAGGGCAGATTTTGTTATTTACAAAGGCCACTAAGGCCACTTTTTTTTCAATGGCCCTCCCCCCAGGCCAAAAAGAAATTTAATGACCCTCGCCCCAGGCCAAAAAAAAATTCAATATCCCTCACCCCCTGTGCACCAGCTCCTACCCCCAGTAAATAACGTCAGGTCCCTAAGACAAGAAAACGTAGTTGACCGTACCTTTGCACTGGTGACCAGCAGGGCGACATCCCCCAACCTTGATTGGGCGCTGAAGTCGTAGACATACTCTGTTCTCGGTGCAAGTCTCACAAGATTTGCCGAAACCAGTTCGAAGACAAGGACCAGCGCGACAACGTGAAAGAGCATCTGAGTAGGCATATCGGCGCTACTTCATTTTGACCTCGAATAACATCGCGGTTAAAGAGAAGCCAGGTTTCTGCCCCGCTAGATGACTGCGAGACCTCCAGCCCGTGCGCACACCTACGCAATGTGTTGAAATTTGCGAAATAGCACTGTGATAAAGGAGACAGCTTTATTGGCGACGCCTTAGGAGCGGAGCCTTCCAATCGTTTCTGTGTTTGAAGTATTCTAGATCTTACGGAATATATTCCTATATAACATTTGTACCCTTTGACCCGCACATGCACGTGATTTGGGTACCACCAGGTTTTAATTGACAGCTTCTAGTCTCCATAAGAATGGTTAAAAGTATTACACACTGGTAGCTTTTCAGGAAAATAATTCAATAAGGAATAAATACCTTACAGTTTTATGTTGTTAGCTAAAGTCTACATTAACATGTAAAAATGTCAGTCCTGAAATTCTCAACTTGTATGATAAATCAGTACGTCTAATGTATTCCATAATATAACTGTTTTGCACGGTAGTTTTGGACAGGCATTATATTATGAATTTCCATTTGATATGTTTGTTACCATAAGGAGTAAAGTTTTTCATCGCCTGAACTGAAGCTATAACTTATTTTCTGAAAAAAAAAGAGTAATTTTCAATAGAGACACTAGTTTATTTACGCAAGGATTAGGGTAAAAAAATTAATGTAATTACATAAGCTCCCAGTAGGCCAGCTTTCTTCCTGCGACCGCAAACCCCCCAGGTAGCCTCTTTTTGTTGGCCGAAATCAGGAAAAACTCAACGGGCAAAAATAGATCATTTGCAAACAGAATGCAAACAGAAACGGTTATTTATGTACCCTTAGCTTCATGTTATTTATAAGGTTAATTCATTGATAATTGATTTTTCTCTTCGCCAAGAAGAGTATGAGATTGCTGACTTGGGTCTGTATGTAGGTCAACAGCATATAACTCGAGAAATTGTGGATGGAACTTTGTGATTTTTGGTAGGTGTGTAGCGGTTGTCGAAAAGAATGCCAAGTTTGAAAACGGTTTACCTGGCGTTTTCCTACGGTACTGCAGCGAGCTTGGTATGTTTTTTGCTGTTTGTTTTGGGCAGCATAAGTCAAAATCTAGCTGGGCGATTTTCACGAAACTTGGTAGGTGTGTAGCGGTTATGGAGAGGAAGGTCAAGTGCGAAAATGGTTTACCTGGCTCTTACCTACGGTGCTGTAGCGGGATTTGTATGTAAGTGCGTTTGTCTGTATGCAAGATAACTCGAGAACCCTTGAATAGATCCTGATTATATTTGTTAGGTGGATGGGGGTTAGGAAAACAAAGGTCAAGTTCGATAATGGGCACCCTAGTGGCTGCCTAAGGTACTGCAGCAAAACTTTTAATTTTGACACTTCGTGTTCTGGACATGCTGTGGTCATGATTTTTGAGTGGTAGATAGCCCTTGGAACAGAGAGTAAGTGCTGTGAGTTTGGACCCCCTAGCGGCTTTTTGGAAGCTGCAGGCACCGATTTCCGTTCAAACTTTGGACGAGAATAACTCGAGAACGTGTAAACGGATCATCAGGATTTTCGGTATGTAGATAGAATGAGTGATGACTTATACAATGTAATACTAGTAATGCAAATCAGTAGCTAATTTGCATAATTAATGAGGAAAGCTCATAAATCCATGCCAACAGCATATAACTCAAGAAGCTGTGTATGGATTTTCATGATATTTAGTATTTAAGTAGCGGTTGCGGAAAGGAAGGTTGTGTTCGAAAATAGTTGTCGTAGCATTTTTCGTTAGGACGGTAGCGGGCCGAGTGTGTGCGTCCATTTGTTTGTGGAATGCATAACTCGAGAAGCCTTGAAAAAATCCTGATAATATTTGGTAGGTGGGTAGGGGTCAGGAAAACGAAGATAAATTATGATAGTGGGCCCCCTAGCAGCTTCATAAGGTACTGCAGCAAAACTTATTAACAGAAATAAACTGTGGTCTATATATCTCATTTTGACCTATATCTATGGACACAGCTGTTATACAGATGTTTTGCTGTAGCAGCCTTAGCTTGTGAGCTGGACGCCCTTACACTGGGGACAAAGTCTTTGACAAGCATGAAATTCTGATTGACCAGGGATGCTACCATGTCATCTGTCAGGTCACAGTCTGGTTTTTGGTAATATTTGTGTGTTTGTGAGGAACACAGTTCATGCAGTCATTTGCTATTTAGTAATACATGAATAAGACCTTAAAGTCTTAAATAAAGGCATGATTATTTGGCGAAGAGATGGGTTCGTTGAACTCTAGTTATGGTTATTTCAGCTTTAAACTGGTTACACATACAAGTAAAATGGGAATTGCAGTTAAGTGACTCACACGGCATAAATCTCTATAAAATTAAGCTAGCCCCAATAAACGTCTCCCGGAGATCAACTTCAAAGACATGCACAACTCCATAAATAGCAAAAGCGACAACTAAATATGCTAGAAGATCAGGCGATTTTACAAACACAATCTAATCTACAAGATTGCTATCGGAGTTAAGGCTGGCAAGGGTATAAATTCCGTCAATGGCAGGGCGTTCTATTGCGGATCTTAGTAACAAGTGTTTGCCATGAAAGATAAGCGGTTTAACTACGTTATCAAATAGGTTGAAAACACTTAAGTTGCCAGGGTCCTGCTTTGGCGGATTGTTCCGTATTGTGCTTTACTCCTTTCGTCGTCTAGACTTGTATATAAGCGGGGACTTTACAGAATGTCTTGAACCAATAAGAAGTTTTAAGGCACCAAAGTACGTCTAGGTCATAAGTTCGTAACCTTTATTTGAACCTACGCGCATTTTGGATACGCTTTTGTAAGGTAAATGCATTACATGTCTATAACATGTTTATGCCAGCTTCAAACCGTGCTTTGAAGAAAGCCTTTCACCGATTTCTTTTAAAAAAAAACCCCACCCCAGATCATTCGTGTAATATCCACTGCCTCTGTATATATATATGCCACTGTATATAGAAAATCTACAAATACCCGAGATTTATGTGGCGCTTGAAAGAACGACAAGACGGGGTTGACGGATTTTTATGATTTTTTGTATGTGGATAGGTTACGTGATGCTTCATATAATTCAATATTAATTATGCAGATTGGAAGCTAATTTGCATAATTAATTGGGAAATCGTCTAAACATGCTCAGTTCAATTATAGGACCATTGCAACATGTGACCTTTGTACCTTAAAAAGAGAATATTGATAGATATATATGATGCAAAATAAAGACCTTATTTGCATAATTAATGAGAAAATGCTTCCATGTCATTGTGGTAAATGACGGGAACTTCATACATTCATACTACTTCGTAGCATTTGGAAGTTATGTACAGGTGAACATCGTTGAACATTAATTATGCAAATGAGGTCCTTATTTCCATATAATTATCAGAAAAAGTAACACAAGCCTCATTTCTTAACATATATTGCGCACGTCTGTTTGGTGAAGGAGATGATCAAGTTATATAATTTATGCAAATGAATTTGTTGTAATGTAATTGCATAATTATTGACAAACAGAATTAATACAGTAGTTAAGATCGAATCATTTGGCGAAGGTATGGGGTCGTGAAACTCAACTTCAACATGTGTGACTTGCTCTAAGTGGTGCGCCGTATCCGGACCATACTCTCCAAGCAGAGGTTAGGCTCCGGCTGTTTTTTAACGTTTTTTTATAGTCGTTTTTATCGGGCTTTCTATTTTGTCATTTTTTCTTACTGTGTCCGGCCTACCCTTTCTTCAATGGAATCAAATAGGTTTGCTCCGCCTATAGGTCAGTGCGGGCAGAGGTTAGGCCGGACACAGTAAGAAAAAATGACAAAATAGAAAGCCCGATAAAAACGACTAAAAAAAACGTCAAAAAACAGCCGGAGCCTAACCTCTGCTTGGAGAGTATGAAAAACGGCCGTATCTAGAGGCGTACGTGCGCGTATGACTCTACATCAGTTATCAATTCATAGCCGCGTAATAGGGCACTCAGTCAAACATATACTTTGAACTTTATTAAAATCACCACTTTGCAGGCAATTTAGCCTGAATTGTGTTGGTGTTTACAAGCTTCGTTATTAAACATTGTTTAAAAAGTTATTACAATTTTAAAGGCAAACTTTACATTGACTTATAATTTTGCTTAAAATCACAAATTACAGACGTTTACTATTCTAACCTCTGCTTGGAGAGTATGGAATATAGAATATGTAATTTAAAAATAGAGAAATATAGATAGACATAGAATAATACAAATTGTTATCTAATTTGCATTATCATTGAGAAATTGTTATAATATCAAAGTGGTTAATGATGATAATTTCATTCTTGCAACATTTGGCAACTACGATATTTGAACGTTATCAGACATACATCAAGTAAATTAGGGTCTCATTACATAAATTATTAGAAAATACTACAATAGCTTTCTTTGCTAAGACTTCGATATTTCTAGCATATTGTTATTTAGCTAGAGAAGATGATCAACTGATATGATTTATGTAAATGAGGGTCTGATTTGTAAAATTGATGAGAAGCATTTACATTTTTAGTTCACCCTTCACTCACAAGAGAACCAATTTTGACAGCAATGCTCTCTAAACATTAATCGCCAGGCCAATGGAATACGACTATTAAAACCCATTAATAACAACAATCTTTAATATTTATTAACAATAAAACCGTCGCCATGGCAATAATTTTAATTGCCACACTTTTTTCTGCTTGTTGTTCACTTTAACTTTCTGTAGTGACAGCTCAAACCAGAGGTCGATCTAGGCAGTGTATTATTTTATAACCTGAGGGATGTCCTGGGCGATCACCTGTGAGGACAGAGCGTGAGAAAAGATGGATATGAATAAATTTTCGTAATAGTTATAGTAACTAAGTTATATTTTATGTCTTGACTGGTAAAATGTAGTTCTCACAGTTACAGACGGTCGGATGTGATGAATTGCACCAAAGTAACACAGACGTAATTTATAATGTATTACTCTGCCAGAAACTATAGCTGTTATATATATCACTTTTACTTTATTGATGCGAACGTGTCGTTAGTTGGCCGATGAGGACTATATTTCTAATAACCAAAGTATACAAAACGCATTTTTGGCGACGCCTCAGGGGCGGAGCCGTTCTTACAGTACTGCGATTAAGTTGCCAGGAATTCTAAATATTCCACGCACGCATTCCCTGGGGAATTCGTTTTTGACAAGAACTTGCGGGACGGGCATTTGCATGTAACATTGAGGAACTGTAAGTTGCTTCTTTGGGCAGTTTTTATACACTATTGCAGCTTTTAAAAGATATTTCAAATGAGCTTTCTGGAGACTAAAGAAAAACGTGTCACATGTTTCTGGATGTATTTGGTAACTTATAACTTCTTACAGTGAAGAATGATAAGTTTGGACATGTAGCTGATACAGTTTGTTTAGATGTCACTTTATAGACTATGACTGACGCATCGATGATAAAGAAAGTACGCGAAGATAAAACTCACCGTACATTGGACTTTTTAATACAGACAGACTTCTTTGACTACATGATGCTATCCTTTATTTTGCGTATTCTTACTGTGTGATAGAAGTGTTGTTGTTTTGTTGGAGAGTTTTATGTTTTATTTGTGTGTTTTGTATCATGTGTTTTTGGGTGACCTTTGCCACTTTTTACTCTATTGGTTTCTTTTCTTTTCTTGCTTTTTTGTTTGTTTTCCTGGGTGATATCGGCACACACCCCAGCTTTTCCGTGACCGGGGTCCAGTGAATTCTGTTTGCGGCCAGAGTCATGGAGAAGTTGACCTGCGGGTACAAAAAGACAAAATGACATAAATATAACAATGCCTTGAACGGATTCTCTGTTAAAAAATGTACTGTGTAGGTATACCCTTCCTCTGTAAAAACAGTACGTTTACAAAATGCAAAGGACCGCAATGTAAAATGAAAAGCTGATAGAATGCTCCGTAAATAGTTTCATCAGGTTGGTAGATCAAGAAAAACGCTTACAATGACAATTATTGCATATCACCCAGATCAACAGAAAACAACAAATACACTATTGTCTCTGGACATATATCTTGTCACTATAAGACATGATCTTTTACGTTGACCCATAGGCTGCGGGCCCTTTCTCTGTAACGAATTGTTAGTCTACCTCACCTTTATGCTCTGAGCAGTGAATTCCTTCTGAAGTCTCCGAGTGGCCATGCTACCTGCGTGAACAGAGATAGAATAGGCATGAATACATTGCAGCCATTTCCTGCCATTCACCGAGAATCAAATTGGTTTGCCTTTTATGAAAAACAACTGGTCGTTACTGGAATATTCATATGAGTCTTGTCGAAAAGGAGGGGATATTACATATAGATAAGGCCAAAAAATCCCGGCGGAACATTACCTAAACACAAATTCCGTGCGCAATTAACTGCCAACGATCAACTCAAGGATCTCAGCAATCATTGATATTTCAGTCTAATTAATGCATGTTGGGTCGGTAAGAAAATTAAAACTGGACCGCTCGGTTGGGTGGCAGTGTACCATTGCAAACGCTAAACGTGGGCAAGTACAGGTAGACCAGAACTATGTGACAGTAACCTCTTACAACCACACCGCCAACACAACACGCTTACAAAAAAATTAACACGTCATGCAAGAATGTACAATCCGTGTAAACGAACAAAAATACACGTCTAAACTGACATCAAATCACAACAAGATCGGTTCAAAGAAAAAAAAGAGCTGCGAAATATCTGATTCAATGACAGCAACAAATCATTACCATCACATCGATCACGCATCAAACAACAAAACAAAGTCTCAAAATAAAATAACTAAAAAAACCTACAACTTACAAGAGCAAAGCCGATGACCTTAGCTGATGATATCAAAAGAAAGACTACATTATGATACATGCAATGCAACTTAAGCATACTATTTTTGATATCTTTAAATTATCATAAAAGTTTCAGTATCAAATTCCCTTTTCCATCGAGGGCTCCCGGCACCTCTACGGTGCTAGGAGTGATGCATGTCCGCCAAGGCATCTGCGCATACGGGGTCGTTTACGGACTCGCTCCCTCTCTGGGACCACAGAAACTGAATCCTGCTTTTGCTTGATTTCCAGTTTTGTAAGATCCAACCTCTCCCCCTCCATATTTACATTTCGGAACGGCCATCAAATCCGTAATCAACACAGCTTTCTAATCGTATTATTAGTCGCGAATCCAGCGAAACCTTTCTAGAAAAACAGATGGCGTCTACAATAAGTCTACTCAACTTAAGTGCTACAACGGTTTGACTTTCTTTCTCTCTTGCTAGCGGTAGAATTTGACGAAGCTCGAAAATCTGACGGGGTTTACTAGCACGGCATTCTCACTATGGTAAACCTGACTTGCGGGAGATAAACTCGTATTTATGAAAAATATAAACAGATTTTGGCTAGATCTAGAGGGCCAAGAAAAGGAGCGGTATCGCAGTACCTCTCTGTACAATTGAAGCTTAGTCTCGTCACACAGAAGCGTACAATCTAAGTTTTAGTCTCGTCACACAGAAGCCTAAGTAAGGGTTGAAATCGCATCACCGAAGAACTTATTCACCAATCCAGACACAAATACATGTAAAAAGGCATCAACTGGAAGTCTAGACCTTGATGATTCAAGGAGAGATATACACGGTATCGGCCATAGAACAATCTGACAATGACACTACACAATGAATGCCGACCGATCTAACCGGAGAGGGAATATCAAAAACTACAGTCTTTCAATGATTAACTTTCCGCTGCACCAAATGCAAGGAACAGGCCATTCAATCGGAGAAAAACCAACATACCTTGTCAGATGTGATGCATGTCCTTGTATCTGCAGCGGAAACAGACTCCAACCTACAGTCGTAGCGTCCAGAAAAGTTACAGCTGAGATGACCCCAAACACCATGTTAACACCTCGGACGCCCCGCTCCTTCTGTCTCGTCAACAGACAAGGACCGGAGTGATAGCCGGACCCTCCCAGTGTCGGAAGATTGACAGGAGGGGGGGCCAGTTTTGTCCTATTGGTCAAATGTTTTTTAAAAGACTTCTCCCTGATTGGAGAAGCCATAGGTCTGGGGGGATCAAACCAGTTTGAACCTGTTCGGTCTTCTCCAAAAACTGGCGATAAGGCTCCTTGAAACGTTTCTAGGTCACAGGCCCGAGGTCTGTCCCAGATCAACAAACAGCCGGGCTTGCAAAACAGGCGATGGCAGAAATGTGTTTTCGGGTCTGTTCCAGATCAACAAACAGCCGGGCTTGGCAAACAGGCGATGGTAGAAATGTGTTTTCGGGTCTGTTCCAGATCAACAAACAGGCGAGCTTGCAACTACAGGCGATGGTAGAAATGTGTTTTCGGGTCTGTTCCAGATCAACAAACAGCCGTGCTTGCAAAACAGGAGATGGTACACATGTTGTTTTCGCACGTGCCAGATTTGGCTCCAGGTATGGATTTATAGTTGCTGGGCGGACAGGACAAGTCAAAACCGTGGCAGGACAAAAAAAAACGACCAGTTGCAGGGCCCTGTTAATTTTGACATAACCAAGAAACCTACCTGATGGATCTTTAACTTCAAAACAATAACTACGTTCTGATACTGTAACTCCATTATGTTTATCACCAATGATAACTTATCATAAAAAAGTTTGAGTTACAAATTCACTTCACTTACTATTGTTTAGCCTGCTGGAACTACAAATGTAACATCTATTATCATAATACCGGTACGTTTACGACGATTTCTCTAGCCATACTGATTTGACAAATTGTCAACGCATCATTTTCTCCAGTTACATGTTGCTGTTATAGGTTACCCTTGCCACTTCTTCTGTGTAACTTTTCTGCCACTCTTGTCCTGCTAAAAGCGTAATATTGTAATTGTAACACGCCGCGGAATTACACGGCGAACGGGCGCGTGGTTGGGAGGGGGTACAAAATACCGGTAGGAAGAAACACGGCACAATTAACTGCCGCTATGTACATTTATACATCCTCTGATGTTCCTTCCTTTTCTGTCACTAAATGCATAAAACATAAACCTGCATGAGCATACAAAATGTCATTAGAAAACGGACGTATACTGTCAAGAATTTTCATTTAACTTCTGTCCGTCACAACCGCTATGACGTAACACTTCACTGCTAGCGTAGATATAAAAATGGCGGGAAAATGGCTGCGTACGTTCAATTTTGCCCATTCAGTCGTAGATCCGGGCTATTATGCAACGGTTCTTCACACTTTTACATGAGTTGTAGGTCACCAACAGAAATTCAAGATTGTTGTTGAATCATGTTCGTCTTGTGCCGTGAGCATGTGTGATTATGATCTATATAAATTTGGCAATGAATGTGACAGTGTGTTCGTCCCACGACGAGCTGCCTACCCCGAAATTTAAAAAAAGTATACTGAAAACTTTTGGCCTTGTTGTCTTCGAATGCATTGTTATCGATGCTTTGTAAATGGTGTATTGGACACCTAGATGTCTGAAGTGTGCACAGCTCAGAAATAACTATTGTTGCATGTGTAGATCTCTTTAAGTTCCAGTATTTTTAATCTACCGGTATAAGTCTTACTACCGGTATTATGCCAATGCATGTTATACCCCGGTACTACGTATATACCTCTACTGTGCCGAGAGTGATGCCAGCCCGCCAAGGAATATTAGGGCACACGAGGTCTATGGATGATATCAGTGAGCTCATCAATTTTTGCTTAATTTGGAAGAAAACTAAAGGACCACCCTCCCCCCCCCCACCCAAGATTATTTGTGCACCTCTTGAATACCAAAATAAAAGACTTGTTTGTTGAGGTACCATGCATTGTGACAATGTCAATTCTATCATAGTCTAGAAAACAAAAAGAAAATTTAGGAGCACATATAAGGTTGGCATGGGTTCACACGTGTGTATATATTCAAGTCTACCAGGCCCCACATGTCACTCATGGTAGAAAATAGACAGACAGGTAACATACCAGAGGAGTTGCCGTTTACTAATTTTTCATACACAAATGACCATTTCTGCAACATAATTGTGTCCTTCTCCACGCGTTCGTCCTCCAAGTTCAAACCCACTTGTGGCCCATTTACGGGAACCCTGCCAGGTTTGGGTAGACTCTCATACGACAGAGGACACAGACTGAGGTGACTCGGTACTATCTTGAATGGCAAGATGTTGTATCCATTGCATTATCCCACATTTCCGTGTTTTTCCTGACCCCCTCCCAACACCCTAATCATGTTGTTGCTTTAATTTGGCCTCAAAGTCTTGTAGCTCTATATTTGTAACCTTTTCGAATTTACTGCGTCCTTCTGACCGGTGGGGGCTAACGGTACAGCATGGCTTGTCTGAACCGGTCTTGCTGGCCGGTAAATGGCATTCCGGGCGAGCTGGTTGTTTGTTTATGTTGCTTACCCAGCAAACCGCCTAATGGCGGCGTAACACCACGGGTTTGTACTGAAGAGTACAAGCTGCATATCCGGACAGAATAACAGATTCATTCACGTCGGGAAAGTGTACATGTTGTAGGTTCTTGAACGTGCCCGAGGTGTCCGGTTTTGGAGGAATGAGGTTCTATTGTCCATCTGAGCTGGGTGTGTAGTGGTGTATGGTGGAGTGTTATCATATCTCATATTTCCCGACAGGAAATGTATTATCTTTGAGGGTGTATTCCTCTTCTTCTTCTGTCATGTTTGAACACATTTTCACATGATTTAAGTCAATAACAAATGAACAGAACTTAAGAATTTCTGGGCCCTCGTGTGGGTTGATTAGAGGTGAGTACGACGAAGTAGCAATTACTCTGAGTGGAGCATAACTTGCATAATTAATTAGAAAACGATACATTTTGTGCGGAGAATCCATAACGGTGAAATATAGGAATTCCGAACTTATAAGGCAGGTACCTTATCAACAGCTAAACTTTACCCCCAATGGATTGACCTAATTTGCATGATTAAGGAGGACATGCCGTATTTCCTAAGATATCCTTAATCTCCTGTCTTCTAAACGATAGGAAGGTAATACTCACAATACGCGGCTAATATATATACATACATATACGAGTCTATATTAATGAATAGCTATCAATCATATTAGTTAGTTCCTAATTTGCATGATAATACCAGCAACACTGTAATACTTAGAAACGTGCGATATTTTCTACAAATACCACGAACATAATGAATAAGAACACCTCGAACATTTCTGCATTTACAGCATGTTAGTACGAGCATTGTGTATGAAAACCGTGGTACTATTATTTTCTCTCACTAACTTGAAACTTTTGAAGGTACAGTGCAGAACCAGATCAAAATTGCTGTGCCATAGGCATAATTATCTCAAAGCAGAGGTAACGGTCGGGGAAGGGGATAAGGGGGTAGTTAGTAGAGTGAGGTCGTATTGAGTAAGTATGCATAGTGTTCGGCTCAGACCCAAGTGGTTTCGGCTCCGAATCCGTCACTGATATTGTGCCCTTGGGAAAGGTAAACATTACATGACGTTGCTCACTTTACTCATGTAAAAATGAGTACTTTGCTAGTTAGGGACGTCCCTCGGATAGAACATTAAACGAAGGTCCCGTGTGTGAGGACAGCCGTAAAAGAACCCGCCACACAAAAGAGTAGGGGTCCTTCCCAGTGTTAGTGGATCAAGAAGTATCAAAAGCATGTGGCTATGATAATCTAGATAACCGTTCCCTTAAATCTACATGTTCCTACATCTCTGACAAAATTGCATATGTTTTTAATTTGTCCCTAAACCACGGAGTCTTCCTTGAATCCCAGAAAAGAGCAAATGTGGTATCGATTTTCTGAGGAACTACTGACCTGTATCCCTACACCCCTCTCTGTCCAAAATCCTTGAAAAAATTGTATTTAAACACTTGTATAACCACCTGATGTCCAAAAACTTATTATATTCTCTTCAGTCTGGATGTATCCGGAAAGATCCAATTGTGGGCCAACTTGTTTGTGTAACTGACAAAATTTTGATGGTCACACTCGTCAGTATCTTCAGGAGCTGATCACTCCTGAAGTCTCTGCCTCTACTCCTTACGAACATCGTAACAAACACAATTTACAGCCATCGACTTGTACCACAACTCGTTACCAAAGGTCCTTTATTCCGTATTCTACATATCACTGGAATGGTCTTTATAAAGCTGTATTGTCATTTAATCCTTCGTCATTAAAAAATTACTTAGTAACCCTTCACTTTACACACATTTAGTCACGGCCCCAGGTACGCCTGCGCTTTACTCACACGCCTCCGCATCGGGACCTGTAGTTTGAACTTTAGCTTATCCACACATAATTTAGTCGATAGTCCTTCTTGCAGCTGTGGTTCCCGATTTGAAAGCGCTGCCCCTTATTCACTGTACTGCCCTAACTACAGCCAACTAAGAATATCCCTTCTCTCAACAATCTTGAACCTGTTATGTTTCGCCATGAGGCGGTTTACCGGATATGACACACATGCAAACAAACAAAATAGTGGCCACAATTTCTCCCTCTCTTCGATCGTGGCGGGAAGCAGACAGATATAATGAATCACGGACACCCCCCCCCCCAGCTATTTGGAAGAAAGTCATGATTGCGTTTGAGCCTCCTAGTAGCAGCTTTTTCTTGAATTGCAAGAATAGATTTTGTTCAAGAATTCGAGAATAATAAATTATCAAGTAGTTAATAATATGGATTGTCATAATTTTAGCATGTATACATCGACATAAAAACGGTTAGGATGTTAGTTGTGTAAAGCTGAGGGCACAACCCGCCGTACGTGATTTTTGTACGTACGTTGTTTTTTTTGGGGGGGGGGGTCCCATCCGCCACAGCAGGGAGAGAAAGCAGAGAAAGTTTCGACATGCACGTAGAGCTCGACGGCGTGTCTGCGTACTTCCAAACCCGTTGGATTTCGTACGATTTCGTATGGAGACGGAATTACACAGTTGCACGTTCGGCGGGTTGTGCCTTTAGCTTTAAGGTGGTATCTCACTGTACTTGCGTCAGGCTTGCGTCACTGCGGGATTCGAAAGATACTCAACGAATTTCAGAGATAAAGAACGAATATCGTTATGTTTCGTCTATTTTGTCGTCTTCTAAGACATACTTTTACGTATTACGCAAAATCTTAATTATAAAAAATCTTAGAAAATAACAAAGCAGTGATGCAAGCTTGACACAAGTGCAGTTGGATACCAACTTAACTACAACCATTGCTGTGTCCTTGATTGGATGATCATAACCGGCTTTGGTTTGACATTAACTCTCGTTGTTACCTCCATGAAAAAATGGAGATATAGTTTTGGGTGTGTCTGTGTGTCTGTCTGTGTGTTTGTGTTACTGAATATTTATGGTCAGCATAACTAAAGAACCTCTAGACGGATTACAATGATATTTGGTATGTGAGAAGATGTTAAGAAAACAAAGGCCAAGGTCAATTTTGGGCCCCTAGTATGTGACCCTGGTACTGCAGCAGAAATTCCGTTTTTGACCTGAATGTGCTTGGTGGCTTGTGACGTAAAGCTAAGGGCACAGGGGCTAAGGGGCGCTAAGAAAAACACGTCTTGTTATGTGTTATTAGACATCTTGTGAACAATTGACCTTCTTGGTGTGCTAATCGCCCCTCATTTATGCCGAAAATATTTACGATAAAGGAAGGGTCTACACGTATAGGTAATACATGGGTAGGGTCTGCATGGGTTTAGTGAGTGTCATATTGTTTTACAGACACACGTTGCGTAATTCGCCAGAAGTGGAATTCCACAAAAGGTCAGCTGATCATGTATTCATTGATACATTATCTATTGGAAAATAACACTCCCGTCTGGAGTGGAATGCCCCTTTAATGGTGGGGACTATCTAATTCACATGTGTAAGTTAGTTATTGATGTACACGACGATGCACCAAGTATGTAATTGTGCAAGTTATTTGCCTGATTTATAATAAGATGTAACTATGGAATTTTGCGAAACTTGGACATCTGCACATACGATATATGCATTTTCGGTTAAGAAGACCATCATACAAAATAGATTATGGTAGCAAGCTTAAGTTACAGTATCATTTGCATATTCAATGGGACAATTAGATGAGACAAAAATGATGTGTGCGCTCCAGCCAATAACGAGGACATAGACTCTGTTGTGACATGTTTCATTTGTAGGTGTTTCAACAGTGTATATGATATAACATTGGCGGATTTACTTATTTTTATGTACGTAATGACGACTGGTACCCTCTTTCGGCCATGCAGCTCGCCCGGTAGCAGGAGTTGCACAGCGTGTAATTTGACCTCACATTGCAACTTGCATGACGTACATAGAACAAAGTACAGACATTTTTCATCGCAGTTAAAATATCGTGATGATTACTTCCACTTTCAGCCATGATTTCTAGTGATGACTAGCAAATTTAGACTACATCACTTTTAACCTCAGTTGTGCGGTAACCAGTCCAACTAGTCCAACTCCCCAGCTTCGGTTAAGACCTTTCAATACCTACTTCAACGAATAAGTCCAAACCGTTCCGCCATTCCCTTCTTATTAATCCTCACGTCGCCAGTGTTTTTTTTAAAACCACGCTTTTTATAACTTCGTTGGAGTGTGGCTATACGTGAAACAAGATTAAGATGCAAAATACCATGCCAGTATAAGAAATACAGACACAACATGCACTGGGATACAATCTAAGGTAAACTAGTGCACCGAACATTTCCTCCCTCAAATTGTCTACGGGTTAATGCAAGAGATATCCAATTCCTACGTGTGGAACGGCGTGGAAGGTAATTAAGATGGTAATTTTCTTGACAATGGCTGTAGCATCTGTAGCCTGTAATCATACGAGGGGCATTCAATAAGTAATGCCCCTGACCCATTTCCCATAGCAGGATATTAATGAAACTTGGCACAGTTATTAGTCTTTCTCTTCATAGGAAACACCCAGAGTTTTGAATTTCTCCCATCATTTGATGTAGCTCTGGACACCGTTCTTGTAGGACATCCCAGGTTGGTCCTCCGACAGATGCCTCATCAATGGCAGAAGAGGGACGACCAGGTCTGGGAGCTGTTTCCACAGACTTCCGACCTTGTTTGAATTCAGGATGCCAGCGTTTTACAAGGTCATATGATGGGGCATCATCACCATAAGTTTTTTTTCATTTCATCAAAAGTCTTCTTTGGTGTGCGTCCTTTCAAATACAAAAACCGGATCACTGCGCGACACTCAACTGGCTCCATTTCACACCTGGTCCATTTCACACCTGACTCAGTTCAAACACCAGTAAATCAGTAACCACAGTTAGTTCAGAGCTGTTTTTTGCAACATAACCCATAGACATATGACTCATTACACATGCAAAATTTCATTTAGATCAGACAACTGGAAGTGGGTCAGGGGCATTACTTATTGAATGCCCCTCGTACGTATCGTAATAAGTCAGCTGAAACCTTGTGTATTTTTTTATGATGAAGTTCATTAAATCAAGCTAGTTTAACGGCAAAATTTACGCCTGAAAACGCAAGAAATGACGTTTAAGACAGTCGCGATTTCAAAATTTCGCCAGAGTTCCCTTGTGACGGCTCGCGTCTTCGGCCATGTCGGCGCAGGACAATATGTCGCGGGAGCGTCGCTCTCAAAAACCTTTTAAACTAATGAAATTTTGTTATTGTACTTAGCTTAGTTTACAAGCAGACTGTGGTCCTCAAATGCAGGAAATGACGTTTCAGGCGGTCAAGGTTTCAGAGGGTGCAGATTTTAAAATTTCCCCAGACCAACCTTGCGACAGCTTGCACCTTCGGCACTGGAAATCGTGAATATATTTTGGGGGTATCGCCCTCAGTAAAACCATGTATCTTTCTAACAGAATTGTCATCAAAGTTAGCTTAGTCTGGCAGCAAAATTTGCCCGTAAAAAACGCAGGAAATGGCGTTTTAGAGGGTCAAAATTCCAAATTTTCCCGGGGGAGCATGCCCTCGGACCCTCGTATGATGGTCGCGCCTCCGGCTCTGTTCAGACCAAACTATGGGCCTTCAGGATAGAATATTAGCCGGGCACGTCAACACGGTACGAATATATAATCTTCCCTCTTCTCACAGCGGACAAGGTATAAAAATACGGAAAATCAACATGTGTATTCTCGTTTCCGGGCAGCCACCACAAAAGGTGCCTCGTCTGTGGAAGCCTGCCGTTGCCTGCCCGAAGTGCCAACATCCTTACGACCAGGGTTTCAGGCATTGTCAAATGTGTCGCTACGTACGTAGGTCGTGGAATTCTAACTTTTGGACTGTCTGGAAACTCGTAGGGAAACAGAAAAGAAGTGACAAAGAAACATTGCAGTCGATATGCACACTTTGTATCTCAAAAACATTAATTTAGCTCGCAGTTCTAAAACTTACAAGTTACAAGATAACAAAACGGCTTTTAGTATTAAATATAACGCTCTTCTTAACTGGAAAACTATTTAAATGAATTTTGACAAAAATCCCTTTGTATATACCTGTATTCAATACATTCAACGATGACTAATGCTTGTAAAGTTTTGCATGACTTGTGTCACATTATGCATCGTTGTTATTTCTGTAAAAACCAAAATAAAAACTATGTAGTTCTACAACTTACGACTTGTACCTTGCAACAAGGTAAAAAGACGTCTCTGGTGGCCCAGTGTACAACGGCCGCAGTAAGCTGTCAAATATATGCGTAATGTACTCAAGTTGTGTTGTCTGTTGATTCTCGAGTCCGTCCTTCAATTCTATATAACCAGCATTTGAAGGGACTAGCTTACAAAATACGTGCTGCAAACTAAAGGAAGCCCCACAAAGATTAATCTCCAAGCAATTTTCTTCGTGGCATAAGAAAGTAACATAAGCTGGGGAAGGAGTTTAGCCGGAAGAGGAGTATAATTGGCCAATTATGTCCTTTGTGATGTATTGCCGTTATCTATCAGCCAGTAATCGACGGAAAATAGGTGTGAAATATTTATCCCTGCCCCTCGCGTCCAACAGATTGGTGTTTATTAGTTACCATGCATCTAAAAGAATCGACTTCATGGGCGTTGCCCTCGCTAGAAATCTATTTCGTGTCATTCATAGCTGAAAAAACTGGCCAAAAGCCATCAGTCAGTAATAAGATATTGCCGATGATCCGGGAGCTATACGGAAGGCCGTACCCTCTAGTTTCAATATACCGCACTGTTTCCCTCTCAACTAATGAGGGCCGCCTGTATTTATAATCTCGGCCCCAGTTTAAGGATATATCTGATTGGCAAATGAGGACTTCTTTTGTGTATAATCAATGAGAAACATTTATAGTAACTCGTCATAAGACATCACCTTTCTTATTAACAGCAATACCCTACAAACATCCATCGCTTAAAACAATCTTCATACATACAGCTAGGCGAAAGGATAGAACACAGATGCAACGCACCTAAAACAACAATCATTAATACTTATAAACAATAAAATCGTCGCCATGGCAATAGTTTTTATTGCCACACTTTTCTTATATTTGTAAAATATCTACTCTCAATATCAAAGAATAGCATGGCAGTAATGTCCGTGGGTTACTCAACTCCGTCAGCATCGGCTTCTACTGTGGCACATTAAAAAAAAACAATTGCAGTCGAACTTGGAAGTGGGTGAAAACAAATGAACTTCTGCTCAGAATCGGTGATGAAATTTCAATAATGATGGGTAAACAAGAAAAAAAACTGTAAATGAAAACCAACCTACGTGTACCTTCAAGGAATTCGATAAATGGATCCCACACATGCACCACGTGGGTATACGAGGGGCATTCAATAAGTAATGCCCCTGACCCATTTCCCATAGCAGGATATTAATGAAACTTGGCACAGTTATTAGTCTTTCTCTTCATAGGAAACACCCAGAGTTTTGAATTTCTCCCATCATTTGATGTAGCTCTGGACACCGTTCTTGTAGGACATCCCAGGTTGGTCCTCCGACAGATGCCTCATCAATGGCAGAAGAGGGACGACCAGGTCTGGGAGCTGTTTCCACAGACTTCCGACCTTGTTTGAATTCAGGATGCCAGCGTTTTACAAGGTCATATGATGGGGCATCATCAGTGCTCACCATAAGTTTTTTTTCATTTCATCAAAAGTCTTCTTTGGTGTGCGTCCTTTCAAATACAAAAACCGGATCACTGCGCGACACTCAACTGGCTCCATTTCACACCTGGTCCATTTCACACCTGACTCAGTTCAAACACCAGTAAATCAGTAACCACAGTTAGTTCAGAGCTGTTTTTTGCAACATAACCCATAGACATATGACTCATTACACATGCAAAATTTCATTTAGATCAGACAACTGGAAGTGGGTCAGGGGCATTACTTATTGAATGCCCCTCGTATGACAGAAACAGGTGTTAACTCAAGCCAAACCCAAAAATAAAACGATTACTTAGCTTCGTTAAGAATGAAATTCCCACCATTTATAAATTAGGATTCACTAATAGTATTTGCTTATTGAATATGCAAATGCTTCTTCAGTACCATGATTGTTGTATTCAACATCTCCTCAGTTACATACATATGTGACAAGTTTCAGAGTCCTATCTTGGAATGGATTCATAAACTTTCTTCATTTATTATTTAACTTATATGTTGAGTTGCATAATGCTATCTTATTATGTGCGCCATTACTTAGGCTATATATATACCAAAAGGCATGAAGATGCGGCAACCCCTTTTCTTGCATTATTCTCGTCCAAAGTTCGAAACAAATTTAAATCGGTCACTGCAGTTCCAAAAAGCAGCTTGGTGGCCTATTCTTATAGCACTTACTCTTTAGCTGCTTCAAGAGCTATTTACCACCGAAAAATGTCGTCTACAAGGCAGGCTAGAACACGAGATACATACAAAGGAAGCTCTGATGCAGTACACTTGAAAACCATTAGAATTCCGGATCCTTTGTCGAATCTGACCACCTACCAAATATCATCAGAATTGATCCAAGGCTTCTCGAGTTACGCTGTTCAGGAAGACAAAATCACAAACACATAGAAAATATAAGCTTCATATCGTGTTTTTTTTTGCTACATACAAAATGATGAACTTTCCACTGGCGATGTTAAAATACTTCAAACAAGTAACAGTAAATGGTAACATAAAAAAAATTAAACTCATGCCAGGCATTTGTTCACATAAGAGCAGGCACAGATCCTAGTGTGGTATACAATGCCGTTTTTTGTAAGTTCTAAAAGTGACATATATATTATTATTAAAAATATCCTTTATGTAGATATAAAAGCTAAAGTGCTCTCACCTAACGGTGAAACAGAGTTTTTCAAAATAACTGCTGGTGTCTTACAATGTGATACTTTAGCTCCCTTCCTTTTTATAGTGGCTTTGGACTATGCAATGAGACAGGCCACAGAGCAACCCGAGCTCACGGGTTTTGTACTTAAAACAAAAAAGAGCAGTAGACACCCAGCTGAGTTACTAACTGACACAGACTTTGCAGATGATATAGCCCTTACTTCGAACATAGTACTAGAAGCACAGCCATTGTTGCACAAGGTTGAAAATGCCTCCAAAATTTTGGACTTCATGCAAACGATGCAAAAACTGAGTATATGGTGTTTAATCAACCTAAAGGAACCCTGATCTCAACAAAAGGTCAGGCACTTGCCTGTGTGAAAGACTTCAAGCTCTAGTAAAGATATGGATGTTAGAATTACTCTAGCTTGGGGATCAGTTTCTTTAGAGCAGCAGTAGAGTCAATTCTCCACTATGGGTCAGAATGTTGGACTCTGACAAAAGCCCTAGAGAGAAGACTCAACGGCACATATACGAGAATGCTGAGATCCGTCCTAAACATCTCATGGAGACAAAGAATTTCAAACAAGGACCTTTACAAGGATATACCGCCGATAGCCGAAACTATTCGGCAAAGGAGACTGCGTTTTACAGGTCACTGCTGGAGGAAAAAAGGATGAAGTAGTGCACAAACTGTTACTGTGGAATCCGAACCACGGATACAGGCAGGGGAAGACAGAGGAAGTCGTACACTAAGCAGCTTGCTGAAGACAGCGGTTTGGACCTGCAGCAACTTCCCGCAGCGTTGGATGACAAAGAGGGGTGGAGGAAACTAGTTATGTGGAGATTCCGAGCGAGCTCGCAGGAGTGAGTGAGTGAGAGAAAAATGACATGTGGAGCGCTCCGTAACCATTACACCATTTGTTATGTATCCATGGCTTGCTTAACAATAACAAGTCATTTTCCAAATGTTCTGTCACTATCTGACTTTGAACTTATAGATAATTTCTAGTCCGTTCCAAAACAATACGTAAAATTTAAAATATGTTAGCACATACCTTTGCGTTGGTGACAAAAACAGCGATATCTCCCAGCGTAGACGTGGCCACATAGTTGTAGACGTACGCGGTGTTCGGGTCGAGTCTTACCAGGTTCGCTGAGGCTAGCCCGATAAACAAGGCAAACCCCACAATGCGATAGAACAGCCCCAGGCACATGCTAGTTGCTTCCAGTGGTTATCTTTACGAAGTGGATCATGTTAGATAACAGCGAGGAAGCTTTTCTTAAGACCCAACTAAACTCACGTACGCCGATCTTGGGTATTTGTTATAGACTTCGGGGTTAAAAGTCTATTAGCTTTCTGACAAAGGAGGCTACCACCTTATTGGCAGAATCGGTGTCTTGTAATGATGAACTTCTTTTCAAATCTTTGCCGACATTATGATATCAATGGAATAGCTAGGCAATGCTGTTATAAGAAATCATTACAGCCCTAATAGCTTAAGCGAAACGGTGATAATTTCAAACGTTACTTTTGACCATTTTATTATACCTTATGAACCACATACGAGCCTCGCAATCACAAAGGTTTTGATCACCAATGAATTAACTGTTAACGTTAACTTCATTACCTTCTCAGATTTATTGACACTTTATGTTCAAAACACACCAGACGCAAAGTACGGTTTACACAAGGTAATCGCCGTTACTATGGAGCGTGTCGAGCGGGTTCAAACATTGGCCAACACAAAGCGTTGTTCGCGCAGGCAAATGCAACTACAAATACACACATCATTTCAATGTTTTATCATTTTTGAGTGACAGGTGTGCAAGCAACAACTTTGATTACCATGGCAGTCATCTCGCGTTTACCTCCTTGATTGAGGTCGTGTATATCCAAGAGTTTCTCTTAAACCTCCTCGACGTTACTTAGCTGTTTTTATCTCCATGAAAATAGACATATTCAAATATTTATATATGAGCCTTTGACAGTGTTTGGCGTGACGGATTATTCTATAAATCATTACATTTTGGTATCGATGGAAACTTCTTTAATGTATTGAAATCCATGTATTTTAATGTCAACTATGCTATTATATTAGAGTAGAAAATGGTTTATCAGATTACTTTGTTTCCACATGTGGTGTAAGACAAGTTTGTAACCTTTGCCCGTTGCTATTCAACCCATTTATGAATGATCTGCCGCAATGTTTTGACCGTGACCAATGTGATGCTGCTACTTTATCTTCTAGATCTTTTAATTGTCTGTCCTGGGCAGACGATCTTGCCTTGATTTCATTGTCAAAGCAGGGACTTCAATAATGCATTAATACTCCACAAACATATTGTGATAATTGGAAGTAACTAGTAACTAGTAACTGTTAATGTATCTAAAATAAAAGTTCTTATCTTCTCTAAAGGCAAAGAAAATGTCAAAAGAATTCTTCATCTATAATAGTGAAATAGAAGTTACAGACAGTCTAGACAGTTACACCTACCTTGGAATCCCTCTTACGTCCTCGGGCAAATTTAAAACAGACAGAAAAATTTCTAAAGACCAAAGCTATGAGAGCTATCTTTAAATTAAAATCACTTTTATCTTAGGAAAATATTTCCATAACGCTAAGTAAAGATCTTTTCGACAAATTTGTAAAGCCTATCCTCTTGTATGGATTCGAGTTAACACGCTTTGACCAAACCTCGAAAGCACTGAAACTTATTTTCTCAAAGAACATCCCTGTATCTTCTAAAAAAATACTTTCTCTTTCTTATTGAAGAAACTTCAGATCGACGATAGTATTCCACTGTCGATTCGAAAGAGTACTTGCACTGATCTAACTCATTCTTATATCATCAATTTTGAAAGAAGATCAGACAAAGACATGTTCTTATACCCCCCCTCACATTAGGCGCGATTCGATCGGACGACGAGTCTGCGAGCTCTAAATTACGAGGAGACATGACCCTGACGGGAAGGGGGGAACTCTGCCATTTCTTCGTCGGCATTCTTTGTCACCAAGGCTTTGGATGAAACCTGAGGCTTATAGTGCAGATTATATCGTCAACCAATATATACAGAAGCGGTTTAATAGTAATGAAAACAATTCAAAACTGTCCTTTCTTAGCGAGTCAAAATAATGTTCTGAACAAGAAACATACCTATATGATATAAATAATTTTGAAATTCGAAAAGCGATAACTCAGTTAAGAATCAATAGCCATAAATTGAATATTGAAACAGGCAGATACTACAATGTAGCCCCTGACCAAAGGTTTTGCCCTCTCTGTCCAAAGCATATTGAAGATGAATTTCACTTTTTAATGGATTGTTCTAGATACGCTATTTACGTAATGAGCTATTCACATTTCTCGAATCCAGTACAGCAGATTTCAAGAGACTCGATGCTACAGACAGATTTGTATATATCTGTAGATGCCACAACTCCCATATTGCAAAGATAGGCAAATATGTCAAAGACTGCTTTGCTATTAGAAAGAATAATGAAACTCATGATTAGCCCAACTCGATTGCAACATTATATCAAAGACTTGTGTTAGCCCTTCTTGTTATCTTAATTAGGATGTTTAGTCTTATTCTATACACCTATTTTGTACTTTGTGTAATAGTCGTTGCCATACATTGTACCATGTACAATTGTCGAGCAATAAAGTCCATATAATCTAGCAGGTTGCTATGGAACTGCAGGGGCGTTTTGTCAAAATCTTCTAAGTAGCATAACGGAACAAAGGAACGACGGATTTGCATGATATTTAGCATGCAGGTATCTTTGGCAGAGATGTAAATATTTAAATGCAAATTATGCAAATCAGGATTTAATTTGCATACTTAACGAGGAAAATCTATAGTTACAGTGTTTTCCATTATAGGACTCCAATACATGTAACATACGTAGTTTGTGGCAGGTGGAAGATAAGCAGATACCAATTACGCAAATAGATCCTTAATTTGCATGATTTATGTGAAAGTGTGTTCATTAAAGTTGTACATAAACTATGCAGATGTGAAAGTCATTTGCATAATCAGAATATTTCATGGAGATATGTGGTCTCCAAACTATTGTATTATAATATCTAGCGTTTATGTGAGTGTGTGCCAACGAGATAACTCGAGAATAGCCGGATGGATTGTTTTCATACTTAGTGCGTTGTTCGGGTTAACAAACACTGGAAATGGCTAGATTTTGGAGCCCATAGCGGCTTCCCTTGGTACTGCAGCAGTACTTCCTGTCTTTATATCTCGTGTTCTGAACAAGATATTGACACGATTTTTTGGCGTTAGATAGCTCTTGTGCTTGGAAAGAATAACATAAGTTTTGCCCCGCTAGCGGCTAGGTTTGGAACAGTAGCATTTTTATCTAAAATATTCCAAATAGGATAAGTCAAGATAGGATTAACGGATTTTTATGATTTTTGGTATATAGGTAGCTTAGACCAAAATGTACAAAATAAAATGCAAATCATGCAAAATTTGGGGCAACATTTGCATGATTAATGAGGATATTCTATCATAGCAAATTTTTTCAATATATCTCTTGTCCCGGACATGATATTGTCTTGTTATCTGGGTACATGTACATAGTGACATTTGAAATTTTATTAAAGGTGTACATAACCCAGCATAGTGCAAGTCAATTTCTAGCTAGTTTTATGTCCCTCTAGTAGTCGCTTTTCTTTTGACTCTTGCTGACATCATAGCCTGAAAGACACTGTATTAAATACTTATTATATAACTTTCAATCCATTTACACCAGGGTACCGCTGCTAACACAATTCAATCTAAAACACAAAGGAAATCTATACGCCTTGCATGTGTAGACTCTGGATCTGCAATGTTCTCTTTTCTGTACATTCGTATAGTTGGAATCGATTTATTTTCGCGTCAGGTGAAATGAGGCATTTGTAGTGGGTATCTGAGCGATCAAAGCATAAAACATTTTTGGTAATTTATTGGTTGAATCACTGCACAGTGATTTAGTGCGACTTATTTGTACCGTGCGAACGTGCAAAATTGTAGGTTACCAGACATAAGAGGACTTTGCCGCGATTTGCTTTCGAGCTGTTTATCAACGATTAAAATGTGAGAAAATGACACGAATATGCTAAGAATAAGTCACAAATGTCAACGTCAATGGAATTTTCAAAATTCAGAATATTGGCACTTTTGCGCCCAAATTCTATAATAAGTAACCATTAATCAACTTTTGTTACGAACTATAAGGCAGAACACATGTTTGCACAAAAATCATGAACGTAGAATTGGCCCGAATATCTTTACAGTATTTCATTCTTCAGCAGATTTCCAAACTTTGCGCGTTAAGAACCCATAAGCTTGTAAAATGATTGCAGAGTGATTGCATAGTCTTATGTCAATAAACACCATTGGAACCATCGCCTACATCCTGCTGTCTGCAAGGCTATGCTGAATGTTTCCTTACTAAACTGACTCAAAACAATCTTAATTAACTCATTGATCTCTTCTTATCAGCGTAGTTCTTACACATTGTTTATAATAGCTTTATTGGGATTATGACGGGTAATGGGTTCGTGCTGGGTTTATAACAACAGCGTGGGAGACTTTGGGATGACTCAATTACCTAGGTCAATAAGGAAGTACCATGGGGTCACATCGAGTCAAAGTACGGCTTGGTCAAAATACATGACCCTCCTTTGGCAGTACGGCAGATTGGATTGAATACTTTTCTTGTCAATTCCCTTGACGTTCAACTTAGCATAGAGAGTAGTACATTTTTCATGGTTTGGACCGCAAATTGGTTTTTGACACAAAAGGTAAACTCTGAGCAACATCTAAATTTCAATTATCATAAATATCGTTTTGGTAACTAACAATGATATATCAAAGCATTGGTTGTATATCAAACAGCCTTGAATTTTTCACAAGTTCGTTTTCTTTAATCTGTACGAAATCTATATTTGTAAAATCATGGGGAACAGAATCTAAGACTTACGTTACAAGAATTTGCACTGATCAAATTCCGCACCAGGTTCTCCTGAACATGACAATTCATAGCTATAAGTAAATAATCACAATTCAACAACAAACCTAATGTTGATCAATCATATCTCCGTTTGTGTATTTACCTCTTTTAAACTTTCTATTACATTTTGTTCCTGATATCCTGTTTGCCACAGTCATGGCTGTTTATGTGACTAGACCGTTTTTATGATTTACAGGTGAGGACCTCATTTGCATGGATTAAAAATGTCATTAAAGCATTTTTTTCTGAACATAGATTGTGTACGTCAGTTACTTGGGTGATGATCAATTAATAAAACTTATTCAAATGAGGGACTTATTTGCATGATTGATAACTAACATACTTAAACTGGGAGGTTACACTATAAAAGCACCCAATGAATTCGGCTAGTGTAAACTATCTGGCTTCAGTCTGTCACTGACTTCCATACCGTTAACATGGGTGCAGGGCAGGGCTAAGACACTGTAGAATAGGGCATCAAATAGTCTCTTCGACACACTTATAAAATCTAGAAACAATAGATAAAGACTTTTACTTAGTTTGGTGGCACATAAAGATACTTATACCTAAACAGGAAGAATAGAAAGTAAAGAGTCTGGTAGGGAAACATTGGCTAGTGGTCAGACTGTATCAGTAAGTCTGGTCTAGCTTCTAGACTGCAAAGAAGGCACAATGATTACAAGTTCTCCATAAAGTTTCTAGGAACACAACTGTGAGTGAAACGTTATCAGCCATGAGTGCCCCTTGCAACTAGGTTTTTTTTGCTAGCTGTGAGTTCAAATGTGAAACTGAAATCCCTTATTTACGATACTACATGTAGTATGATGATGATAACAGTTGGTAGCAGCAGCTCTTATCTGCATGAGAACAGATTGCTTTTACAAATGATATTGGTATTTTGAAATTCAGCCCTTGCTTAGACAATGATAAAGAACAACATAACACTAAATTCAAAATAATGGAAAATCTGGCCAATACTCTGTGTGTTAGTTGATCTTTCCACCATCAAAACTGAAGTTGTGGATATTGTTGTATGCCATGTCCAGCCTTGTTGGAACTTACTGGGCCATCTTGCTTAGTTTGACAACGTTTATTGAAAACTAGTGAAAGGTAAGTCCAAATATTTTTTCAAACAGACCTGACAGTTAATATGCAAATACTGTCTGTTTTGTGTGGCCATTGTTTCTGGCTGCAGCCATGGTTTGACTCCCCATGGTTTTTAATTAGTTTATGTGGTCTGGAGGGTCAATTAACGTGTCAAAGTCCGTTCAGGGGACAGCAGGGAGTAACTTCACTGGTTTATGATTATGGTTGTTCCCCGGTCAAAAATTGTCCAAGTTAACGGTAAAATCATTTAGCGAAGATATGGGGTCGTGGGACTCTAGTTCAATGTGTACTAAGAAAGGCAGCTCTGTTAAGTGGCATTCAGAAAGAGAAAGCAAATTCCGATCTGGCGGTGTTAAAAGCCCTGGCGACGTCACGTACCCATTGTAACCCTTCTGTTTATAAAGGCAAAGGCTCACAAGAGAATCAAAGGTTGTATATTGGAACCAGCAAGGTAAACTAATAGTAACGTTAATAGGGACTTATGTATGTTTCCAGGATCCACAGAATTAGACGAAGAAAGTGTAGACCGAGATTCTTACTCGTTCTGTATTCTCTGTGGAACTTGGGACTGTTGAACTGAGAAACCCACATTCATCATAACATTTCGTTGCATCCATAAACCCATTTGATGCCCCAAGAGTGTTTGCTTGTTCAACTATATCACACTATGGTCTAGACTGCTTGCTTCTTTAACAACCTTCCTGTTTTCGTCCACACCGCTATAGATCAGTTCCATCAGTTCAATCAGTTCCACAAAATGTGACCTGTGTTTGGCATTTTCGTAGAGCTGTGTTTCGTATGTTCTGAGGAAGGCAAGGTCACACGCCACTATTCTCAATACAGGAATTATCACCACGTGGCGCCACTTTCAAGAAACACACTCTCCGCCATGAACGATATCAAGCGTAAGCAGGTAAGAAATCAACATGATGCCTTTCTATATTTATATTGGGATTGGATATAGGAGAATTCTTTTTACACAACCAGCAAGTACTTACATTGCTTATATGTCTCTCAGACACCTTCGCCAGGGCTTAAGCAATGTCAGTACTTGCTTGTTGTGAAAAAGAATTCTCCCATATCCTATATTCTACCAATCTGCGCCAGCAGAGGGTAGATGTAGTGTTCCTACAGGAGACGCCAAAATAGAACGCGTATGGAGGGCAGAGTGGGGGGGGGGTATCTATGGTCATGGCACAAACCACAGCAAAGGTGTCGCCATCCTCGTAAATCCCAGAAAATCTTGTGAAATAATTAACTGTAGAAACGATACAAATAGAAGATTCTTGGTAGTTAATGCCGTCATTGCTCGTGAAAAGTATGTTTTGTCAATCTTTATGCCCCAAACGAAATCACAGAACAGTATATGTTTTTTCAAGACATAAGGGCTAAGCTTAGAGAAAACTCCACCTGCCATACAATTAAGGCAAGAGATTTCAACTGTCCTCTCACAGACATGGACAAACGTGGCGGGCGGTCTGTTAAGGAAAAGCCAAGAACAATGCAAGCCATTAATCTACTGACTAAAGGGCACGACTTGATTGATATTTGGCGGGAAAAAAATCCCGAAGAGAGAAGGTACACCTGGCGAGATGCGAATCAAGACATAATGTGCAGATTGGACTACATTTTCGTGTCTAATAACACACTTCTTAATGATAAGACATATACTGATACGATTAAACTCAAAATTGTACGCCCGTGCAAAATATTTTCAAATAGAGAATAAAAGACTTCTATGGGACTTGATAAGAATGGTCATTTACCATGTATTATTCTAAAATGGAAGCAAAAGAAAGAAAAAAAGACGAGTTTACAGCAGAAAAGAAAACTCCTACCTTCAACAATATGCCAAGAAAACTGGTGTAAGTACAACCGCGCTAAGGAAAAAGGAGATAAGATTAGACATTTAAAAGTGAAAGGATCCATCACCAGAAGCCGATGTCGTTAGCACGAGAAGGGTGAAAAAAGCACCAAATACTTTTTAAACCTAGATAAACGTAATTACGAACAAATGTATTAATGATCTATTGACATAGAATAACTCAGTTATTACGGATCCAGGTAACATTTTGGAGCAAGGGAGACAGTTTTTCGAATCACTGTATACATCAAAAGAAACGACTCATCATGACCCAAAGTTTGAAGAATTCTTCACAAACAACGAAATAAACAAACTAACTGGAGAGCAACGAGATAATTGTGAGGGGAATATGACGGTCAAAGAAGCACTTGCAGCTCTAACAACAGATGGCAAAGAATAAAAATAGATTACCGGGGACAGATGGCCTATCTTTTAAGTTTTTTTATACTTTTGGGACAAGATTAAAAATGAAATCGTCGACTCATTTAACACTGCACTTGTAGAGAGAGAATTAGCAATATCACAGAAACAAGGTGACGTTAGAAAACTCGAGAACTGGACACCTATTGCGCGCGGTCTTAAATACAGACTACAAAATCCTGGCTAAATGTTTAGCTTTACGCCTAGAACCCTTATTACCATCTAGTATACATGAGAACCAAACAGGATATGTAAAAGGAAGATACATTGGCACTAACATATCACGCATCTGGGATACTAGTACTATTCAAGAGATTGAAGAACACAAACTCCCGGTATTGCCTTATTCGTCGACTTTAGAAAGGCTTTTGATACTTTGGAACGGAATTATTTGGAAAAGGCACTCATGGCTTTTGAATTTGGACCAATTTTCAGACGAGTGGTATCAGTTCTATACAAAAACTCTTGTAGTTGTGTAATAAATAATAGGTTTACTTCAGACTGGTTCACATTGAAACGCGGAGAAAGGCAGGGGGACCCGCTCTTGGTTCTCCTGTTCATACTAGGTCTAGAATTACTAGCATGTAAATTGCGCTCGGACACAAACATAGAAGGAATAAGGAAAGTATGAATAATCAGATAACAAATAACCTTTTGTATGCCGATGACGCGACAATTTTTGCAAACAGTGTAATCTCGGCGAGACATGCGTTGTCTACGATAGAAACATTCGGTCAATTCTCCGGGCTACAGGCAAATAAAAAGAAAACGGAGGCTATGTGGATCGGAGGATATAAAGAACTAAAATACAATCCAGTCTAGGTGTACACTTCTCCTACGACAAGGAAAAATGCGAAGAATTCGATTTTGATGAAAAACTAACGAAAATGGATAACCTACTTAAAGTTTGGTCAGGAAGAAATTTAACTCTAATAGGGAGAATACTAATATATACGTGTCTTATTGTTTCAAAATTAATTTACAACTGCTCTGTTCTTACAACACCACCAAATTTCGAACGAAAAGTTAATGCTATAGAATAAAATTTCGTATGGATCCACAATTCACAAAAGGTTAAATTTTCAACTTTGATAGCAGAGAAAGATAAAGGAGGGTTAAAAATGATGGATTTTGCTAGCATGGTCAAGGCATTAAGAGCTAGCTGGGTAGGGAAAATCTGCACGATACAAGCGTTAGAGTCGCACTTCCTCCAGTTTGGACACATTAACAGGATTTATGCATAGTGTTGTTCATCATTGACTAACGTACAGCACACGTCACAAGTATAACATTTCTCATTTGCATATTTGTTATCTGCTTATTTATGATATCATGATTTACATGTGTTCCATTTATTGAAGTCCAGTTCATGAAAACAATGCCTAAGCTACCCGCATGCCTAAAATGATGTCAATTCGTCAATCCTTTCTGCAGTTATCCTCTTTGGAATGTCTTGACAAAAATGCCCCTGCAATTCCAAATTAGATTAAATATTAGGGGGCTGAAACTTGCCCCACTTTGTCATGACACTGAAAGCTATCTACCACCGAAATGTCAAGACGATATGGTGTCCTGGACAAGGGACAAGAGATACATAGAACAAACTGCTATGATAGAATATTCTCGATCATTATGCAAATACCCTCCTATTTTGCATAATTAGTATTTCATTTCATACAACATTGTCTAAGGTACCTGCAAACCAAAAATCATCAAATTTCGTTGTTCCCTTCTTGAGTTATCGTCTTCAGAAGTTTTTGGCAAAAATGCCCCTGCTATCCCAAAACTAGCCGCTAGGGGTCCCAACCTTCACTAATTCCTGAGCACAAGAGCTATCTAACACCAAATAATCGTGACGATAGCTTGTTCAGAACACAAGATAGCAAAACCGGAAGTTGCGCTGCAGTACCAAGGTAAGCCGCTAGGGGGCCCAAAATCATTGCCAGCTTTTACCACACACTACCAACACACTAAGTATGAAGCCAATTCACTCAGCCATTCTTGAGTTATCTTGTTTATACACACACACACGGACTAGACAGACAGACAGACAGACAAACTCAGGGTAAAATATAACCTCCATGACATTTCATGGAGGTAATTAAACAAGAGTTTTTATGGAATAATCAGCACATTTTACAAGAAAGGAAATCTGTTTTTTGGAAGGAAATGTATATATGTGGCATACGGACGATACAAGAAACTATAGATGACGAGGGAAATATTCTAACTCCAAAAGCGTCCGACATCCCAATATATTAGGGCCTTTGCTCCTCAATTCCCTCCGGGTGAAAAAAGACCCTATGTCAGATTGTCACGCAGCTACAAATGCAAATAATTAAATCAGCTCTTCGTAAATAGAATAGTGAAACCACCTTCAACGCAAGATGAAATTACTCGATGCTTACAGGATGAAGAGGACATACCAAAAGTCTATATGCTACCATACATATGCTCACAAGAAAGCAAAATGCAGTACTTTCAGTACAGAATTATACACAGGTTCTTGACCACCAATGCATATTTAAAAATTAAAGACTCTGACCAATGCCCATATTGCGAAGAAAAGCAGACAATAGTTCGCGGAATGCCACACCGTCAAAACTTTCTGGAAAGAGTTCACTGACTGGCAGAAAAAAAGAAAAAACAGCATCCCGTAGGTCTTACCAACAATGAGATTATTTATGGTCACTTGTCCCACCTTTAAAGCAATAAAGTATTAAATAGGTGTACCTACAGGCCAAATATTACATTTTCTGCACCGCCATTAGCAATGCCTACCCCACGTTCCATGCCGTAAAACATTGACTACTAGAGTATGCTTAAGGTAGTGTTAGTGGTTTCAAAGTGATGTAAGTGTCTAGGAATTCGAGAACCAATTGTAAAGTTTCATAGTTATGTATCTGTTGTAGTCGGAGATGTAGTCATGAATCATGAATGTGTGCAACTATTATCATTTTTTTAATAAAGCTTATTAAAAATATGCTACCAATCTGATGAAACTATTTTCGGAGGTATATCGTTTTTTTTGTCTGGAATACAGGTGTGCAATTTAAGTCATGACAAAAAGGCCAATATTACATAATTGACAATCATTGATATGCAGTTTTAAGTATTAAATAGAAAGGCCGACATTTGCTTATGAGCAAACACAGCATATTTCACAGTACCTCCCACCCCGTGCAACAACGCTATTCCACCCTTGTGCACCCTTGTGAAACACGTTTGTGGAACGGAAGTGGAGATTACTGTGCGCTGCCGGTATTACAATGGAATAACCTTGAATTTGGTATAGGGGTGCCTTGGACGTATGACTTGATTAACACTTTTGGCATACATCATTTCAAAATGATTAATTTTTGGCAGTTTTTCCTTTTTGACTCCTCTGTCATGCAGTGCTATTGGAAATAAATTACCTGAAATTTTGTATGAAAATGTCTGTGATATATGTTTGCATATCACAGGCATATATCACAATTCTTCTTAATTTCGGCATACTCTTCACATGAATAGTAGAGTGAAATATACAAACACAAACTATGGAACTAAAAATTGATTTCTTCGAATACACCTTTCTCACGCGGCGGCATTGATAGATCGAAGACGAGGTCAATGTGGCAAACAGATAAGACTTATCTCTAAAATCAGTTCCCATTTAGTTTTCCCCCAAACCACGAAAATTTTCACAATTATCAGATCAAATAATAAATACTATAACTATGTTATGTGCCGAAAAATGTAGCAATTTAGAGTAGCGTATACGTAGAGAGATGCAACATAAAACATAATAATGAACGTACTTGACGGACAATGTCTTATTGGTCGATTTTTTAATTGCCTTGCTGTGATTGGTTAAGGCGCTAATTTTATGATGGACAGGGTTTTGTTTGACTCATTGAACTCGTTTAAGATCTATCATGGCCGCCACGTGAGAAAGGTGTATGTTGCTTTCTTCAAATATTGGGACCCCATGCATGGTAAAACTGGATTTTGATTTAGGCTTTTTTACGTGTTGGATACATTTATTGGGGGCATGAAGGTTACATATCTTCGACAATATGTCATGAAAGTTGCATATCTTCGACACTTAATGCCGCACTGACAAGAGATGTCTATATTGAATTTCTCTTTAGGTTCTGTGGATGCTCCTTGTTGTTTTAACGACTATCGGAGGAACGTCAGGGGGTATGTTTGTCTTCCATCCGCTGACGGTTCTGAATCTTGAATAGCGATGTATCAAAATCCTGACTTATGTTTAAAAAGCTACTTGAGCTACATTAGAGAGCTTTGTTATTTAAAGCATTTAGATAAGGCAACTCAAACAATAGAAAGTATGGCAATTCGCACACTGTAAACAAGAGACGGTTCTCATCGTGACTGTGAGATTTTTATTTTTATTTTTCATCTAAACTAATGAAAATAATATATATGTAATTGTCGCTTTTTGCTTTACGCAAATAATAGTATTGGTTATAGTCAGACGTCAGTTTACTCTGTAGACCATGACAATAATATGTTTACATGTTCTTAGGAACCACAGTACAAATTGGAACAAGCGATGACGTGGGTGCCGGCACAGATGCAGACATTGACCTACGTCTGTACGTCATACGCTTAGATGGTTCATCGAGAAGCTTCTCATTAAGATTCGACTGTGAGGGTGATCAATGCAACACAGGACAGTAAGTACACTGATTATTAAAAAGATACTTAGATGTGTGTGTGCGTGTGTTTGTGTGTGTGTGTTTGTGAGTTTGTGTGTGTGTTTGTGTGTGTGTGTGTGTGTGTGTGTGTGTGTGTGTGTGTGTTTGTGTGGGTTTGTATGTGTGTCGATGTAGGTTAGACATCCAGGTAATAAGATACGCCAAAAATGTTACTGAAGCAACTGGATATGGTTTTGAAACGGTCAGACGTTTCGGATAGAATCCACTATCCTTCGTCAGTGACACTGAAGAGATCTGGAAGAAACAGGTCTTTTATACTCTAACTATGAATGAAGACAATTTCAGATGTCCAATAGGAAAGGTTGTAAGACAATTCAGACTGAAGACAATTTGGATTCCAAAGAAAACAAAGCTAAGCCAAAGTCAAGCTGAAGACAATTTGTATTTCAAAGGATAGCAAGGCTAAGACACAGTTAATGCAAATGAGTCAATTAGCTCCTGTTGTTTTAGTTACAGGAGCTAAAAGTTTTGTTGGGGGAGGGGGGTAGTGCTATGTCCCAAGTGCCGGAAAGTTCCATACGTAGCCCCCCTTTTCTGTTGAGGGTGGGATTTTATATTCTCTCATATATGGCCTCTCTAACTCCCCGTTCAAACCAGCGGGCTTCACGGTCTAGGATGTCGGTAGATTGGAGGTTGAAGGAATGTCCTTGGTTGTGTTCTAGGTGGTTGAAAATAGCAGAAGAGTAGCCGTTGGGCGTCGGTTTGCAATGTTCTTGGTATCTTGCTTTTAGTGGACTCCCAGTTTAAAGGGAAAATCATCAAGGCTCTGAAGGAATTGGAAGACAAGGAAAAAAAGATTGACCGTACCACCTATCTAAAACTCTACCCCACTTCGGAACAACCCCCAACCTTCTACGGCCTTCCCAAAATCCACAAACAGGATGTCCCCCTACGCCCCATTGTGTCCAGCATAGGTTCTGTCACGTACGAGTTAGCAAAATTTCTAGCTAAGATCCTGGGACCTTTAGTGGGGAAGTCTCAACATCACGTTCAGAATAGTGCAGACTTCGTTGACAAAATCAAAGATCTCCGGGTAGAAGAAGATGAAATCATCACTTCTTACGATGTCTGTTCGCTTTTCACTTGCATACCTCCTAAGGACGCAGTCTCGGTAGTCAAGGAAGCCCTGGGGGCTGACAACACACTAACAGACAGAACCAAGCTATCTCCAGACCAACTGTGCAAACTGCTAGACCTTTGCATAGGGTGTACGTATTTCTCTTTCAAAGGACAGTTCTACCAACAACTGCACGGCTGTGCTATGGGATCACCAGTGTCGCCCATTGTTGTAAACCTCTACATGGAAAAGTTTGAAGTGAAGGCTATCAGTACTTTCAAGGACACTCCCCCACTCAACTGGTTCCGCTATGTAGATGACACTTATTGCAAGCTAAATGAGAGTAGCTGATGAGTTGGCGCTATAGAGCCGCTTCTTGAGTATTTTGCTCGGATCATCTTACTTTCCCAGTAGCTGTAAATATATTCGAGGATTACACTCGCGGTATCTCTATGTTTGGCAACACATATTTTGTTTTTTTACTTAATTTCCAATTGGAAGTCATTGGTTCGATTGGTTTGCTTTCGTATGCGACAAGAGGTGGTGCTACAAGGCAATGTTAATAGAACGCGGCGAAGGGCGACGTGTGCGTTTACCTCGCATTTGCTTATCTAAGGTGAATACCACACGATCGAGACCCCTTGCGCGGTAGAGAAATATATCGGGCAATAGATCAATGGCATATTGTTTGGAAAACACGCAAAAAGTACACGGGCTATAATGGAGTCGTTATATACAGCTAAGTAGTTTTATTGCTCTGGTCAATTTGTGGACAATAGCAGTTGCAAATCATAGTTACTCATTATTAAAGATTGAAGGTTGATTGTGTCCACTTTGTCCGGAAAGTGACAAGTCGGACAATATGTTTGGCGTGTCCTTATTGCACTGGTTCACCGGCGCCTATTTTCAATAAGTCTTAAAACAGCAAACCAATAAGTTTCGTCGTATAAGTGACTGATACATTGTTCAAACTAACGTATATCACTGGGGAAATAAAAAGGAGTTAATTGACTCAAGCCTTTGCCATGGACGTGTCGTTGCTATCAACGTTTTACGTAGGTTCGACAATGCTATTAAGTAAGACAAGCAATGTGACTCTGCTCTTTACCTCCAAATCCAATGCACCTCAAAATCCTTCCGTATCCAGCATTCACATAAACTCACACTTTAATCAACGTCAATTTGACATGTGGTTAGTGGTTGAACGTACTAGATAGCGGCAGCACAAATGAATTTAGGCTTAGGTTCTGTTCTTTCAAAAGAATGTCTGTTGGCAAAGCTAAGTGGGTAAATTGACCTTTGCTTTACCCACTGTTTAACCTCCAATAAAACTTTCTGTACACATTACTGAAGTGTCTATATATGTATGCTGTATTGTCGGTGCCACGTTGTCTCGAAGGGCACGAAAATGCTGATAAGTTAATTGTAACTTATAAAAGTCAAAAGGACATGACCTTTGTCTGACCCTCTCCTGTGCTTGTTATGATTGGAACAAGGCGCCCCCGCAAGGGTTTCGATATTATCTAAGGCATCGCTTTCCTTAGAGCATCATACTGACTAAAAATGCACGAGACTGCAGACACTGTGCACTCGATAAGTTATTTGTACACGTCGAGCTTATAACCAAGCAAACGTGGCTTGCATGGCCACAGATCTGGACGATCACCTAAACATCGGCTAGATGTTTCAAAATATCTGGTTGTTTTAAAATAACTTTCATCCAGTGGCTTTCCACTTCGAAAGCTCTCTTACCGCACCCTCTCTGTGACCGAAAATTGACCAGAGTAATTGGCAACTACTTTGAACCGGTTCGAAACAGCCAACTGCGAGCGTCGAAGATGGCGATCAAAAGATAAGCCCAGAGTGAGCCCGAAAAAAGAGTCCGCAACGAACGCAGTGAGTGCCAAATAGCACACAAGGAGCGCAATGAGCGACGAGGAGCACTCAACGGACTGATCCATCGATCTCTCAACGACCGCTCAAGAATACTAAAAGGATTTTTGGTGAATTTTGTTTCCTTTAAATCATACTTTTGTGTCATGAATCATTTCCTTATTAAACTCATGGTTAATACAAACTTAACAATTACACATACATTTCATTCATTCAGATACTGTAAATGCAGAAATGTTCGCGGTGGATTAATGTTCGCGGTTTTCGCGATGACCACTTCACCGCGAACTTAAAACTACCGCGAATATTTTTCTATTGTGGTATTAGACTGCAGTCTATGGTGTTACCGCGAAATTAAATCCACCGCGAAAAGTCCTTTTTCCCGCAACCGCGAAATTAAATCCCCGCGAACTTAAATGCATTTACAGTAATATTTAACACAATTTAACGAGAGCGAACTGTAGAATTGTAGAATATTGTCACGAAGACGAATCTAAAGATAGTATTGTTGGAAACAATCATTGTACTATAAAGGTTTACGGCGTCTTTGCTCGGCAGGCCTCCTCGGACGCCTTCCTGGCCCTTCACACCGTTGCCGTGGGTGTAGTCATGTCGCCGTCATGGCGATGACATATCACTTTCAGAAGCAGCGCCTCCTGGCGGTCTGATAGAAACGCCAACTTTCAACCGCGTGCGACGACTGCGCCGGAAACTGCAGATTTAAATTAAATTAGATTAAGTCCGATGGAACAATAAATAGATTGGTTTGATGGATTTGTCGTATACTTTCACCTCTCTTTTTCAGTATTACATATATTCAATTAGCAAGCTGTCGAATGGCAATCATCGTAAATAATTTGGACTAAGCGAGTCATTGGAAGCATGAACTGTGCGAAGCATGTTACCACTGGGAACTTCTGATCCACTGGGAACTTCTGAACCACTGGGAACTTCTGATCACTCTGTGGTGTCCATTAAGGTCGAAGCTAAGCGAAAAGAATCATCTGATGTCCCCTTTCATCGGACAATCTACCGCTACTCCCAAGCTGACTGGGAAGGTTTCAGAACATTCATTACTGAGATTCCACTTTCAGCAATATTCAAAAACTCAGCTTCAAAGATAGCTGTTCTTCTGTCTGATTGGATTCTCGCTGGAATTGATAACTTTGTGCCATCAAAGAAATACCAGCAGCGACCTAACAGCCAGCCATGGTACACCCCTGAGTGTGCTGCTGCTATTGCCCACCGCAATCACTACTTCCATGCTTACAATCGGAACAGGTGCAGCGTGACACTTGCAGCCTTCAAAACTGCACGTAATCGTTGTAAGAGAGTTCTCAGGAACGCTAAGAACAGTTATGCTAAGTCTGTTCAGGCCAGAATTGACGGTGAAGTTCTTGGCTCTCGTGAGTTCTGGAGAATCACCAGGAAAGTCTTAAACAGAGGCAAATCCCCTATACCTACCCTGATAAATGGACCTGAGGTTCTTTCCTCATCCTCCGAGAAGGCAAAACTTTTTGCAAAGAACTTTGCCTCTAACTCAACTCTGGATGATCAGGGTCATCCACTCCCTGATTTTCCTGCTCGGACTGATACTTTTCTGAAAAACATCAAAGTTACAGCTCGGGAAGTTACAAAGCTCATTAATGATCTTGATGCCAACAAGGCAACTGGGCCAGACAATATTCCGGTAGTTGTTCTTAAAAATATTTCTCCTGAATTATCTCCCATCCTGGCTAAGCTTTTTAATCGCTGCTTAAAGGGAAAATGTTTTCCCTCCATGTGGAAGATATCATCAGTTTGTCCTGTTTTTAAGAATGCTGGAGAACGGTCATCTCCATCCCAGTATCGGCCAATTAGTCTTCTCTGTATCATAAGCAAACTCTTCGAGTCCTTCATAAACAAGGCAGTACTTACCCATCTTGAAGACAACAATCTCCTGAGCGACAAACAGTATGGTTTTAGATCTTCTAGGTCCACGGCAGATGTTCTAACTGTCATAACCCATCGAATAAGTACAGCCCTTGATGGTGGCTTTGTGACCAGAGCAGTTGCCTTAGATATATCAAAAGCGTTTGACAAGGTATGGCATAGAGGTTTACTGCATAAACTTGCCAGCTATGGCATCTGCGGCAAGATTCTAGCAACAATAAAATCCTTCCTGTTCTGCAGATCTCTGAAGGTCGTTATAAATGGTCAAGCATCAGAATGTCATAGCATCAATGCTGGAGTACCACAAGGATCCATCCTCGGTCCAACATTATTTTTAATCTACATAAACGATCTGCCTGATCATATACTCAGATCATTTGTCGATATATATGCTGATGACACTTCAGTATTTGGCCACACATCCAAGAGATGTAATGACCGCTCCCTTGCAGCTAATCTCTCTGCTGACCTTGATCATACAGTTCAATGGGGCAAAACGTGGCTTGTGACCTTCAACCCCTCAAAAACAAACCTTCTTTCGTTCCATCATAAGAGATCCGATCCGAACCTGCCACCGGTCCAAATGAGTGGGACTCTACTTAAAGAAGCCCCATGCTTTGAGCGACTCTTGGGCCTAAAATTTACACCTGATCTTAAGTGGAATTGTTACATCCAATCCGTTGCCAAGGAAGCTGGGAAAATGGTGGGCTCTTTGTACCGAACCAGAAAATATCTTACCTCCTCTGCTATTCTTTATCTTTATAAGAGTCAGATAAGGCCCAAAATGGAATATTGTTGTCACATTTGGGCTGGAGCCTCCCAGAACTCCCTGACCTGCCTCAATAGAGTACAAAAACGGTTAAGGAACATTGTTGGCAGCGACTTATTCGCCACACTACAACCATTGGCCCAAAGGCGTGATGTAGCTAGCCTAGCACTTTTCTATCGGTACTTCCATGGTAAATGCTCGGCAGAACTTCATTCACTAGTGCCTTCAATACGAACCTTCACAGCAAGAACCCGTTTAGCCACTTCCACGGAAACAAATCATCCTTTTTTCCTCCACAATCCACCTAACAGGAGAAAGTTCCACGCTCAGAGCTTTTTTCCTAGAACAACATCGCTATGGAATAAGCTTCCACGGACTTGCTTCCCCACAGGGTACAGCCTGAAACTGTTTAAATTAAGGGTAAACAAACATATCTCTTCACAATTCAGTAATGTAACCCAAAACGCTTGAGTGGCTCCACGAGCCTTGTTTTGCGGTGACCTCTAAGTAAATAAAAAAAAAAAATTAAAAAAAACCTTCAGTCGGAAATGTGGCCCGATCAACATTTCACTGCATGCTTTCTCCGTGAGAGGTACACACCGTTTTCCAACGAAGAGAAGGAGCTAAGAGATAAACATTAACTTAGCCCTACTCGCTGCGCCCTTTGATTCCATCAGATGCCTGTCGCACGTACTAAGTAGGATGTCGCGCCTGTATCTGCTGAGCGTGATTCTGGCACTGGTAGGGCAAAGTCACGGTGAGTATATCTTGTTGGCGTACGGCTGCTACCGTTTTTTTGTCAAAGGTAGACATTAATATAGTCTAATAACTGCCGGGTTGCCAAAGTTTGTATATATTTTCTCAGCCGTGTAGCTGTCCCTGAAAATAGGTCATTTTTACATATGTCCCTAAATTTGGATTCTGGGCAGTCTTTGAGCTGATGAAAAGACCAAAGTGAATACTTAATCTGGCTCAACTTTTTATCAGGTGTAGACCTTAGTATTGGCTATTATATTAATGGTTTTAAAATCTGGGTTCTTGTTTTATTGTCTTGTAGCTGTCCCTGAAAGTAGGTCATTCTTACATATGCCCCTAAATTTGGATTTTTGGATGTCATTTAGCTGATGAAAAGACCAAAGCGAACACTTTTTCTGACTCAACTTTTTATCAGGTGTAGACCCAAGTATTGCCTATTAAATGAAGGGTTTTAAAGTCTGGGTTCTTGTTTTATTGTCTTGTAGCTGTCCCTGAAAGTAGGTCATCACCTTATTATCTTAACCTCTACCAAAATTTGGATTTTTGAGCTGATGAAAACACCAAATTAAATGTGATTTGTTTTCCGAATCCACTATTGGGAGTAGTTCTAAAATAAAAAGGCGATCATCTTTCAACATGGAAGATTATCAACTTGACCTCCGGCAAGAGCAGACAAACTAACCAGAAAGTTAAGAAGCGAGATGGCACAGCCCCATCAAGCGACAACGAGCTCCTTGCTGAATGGAGGGAGTACTTCTCAGAGTTGCTGAACAATGTTAGCGGTCCACAAACTTCTGTTCTTCCACCACCGGCCGACCAGGATCTACCCATCTGTGTCGACCCACCCACACTGGAGGAAATAGTTGAGGCCATCAGCAGTATGAAGAATATCAAATTTAATAAAGCTGCAGGCCTGGACTGTGCAATCACTGCAGAAGCCCTCAGATGGGGCGGTAATGTAATGGCAAGCACTATACACGCGTTCTGTGTAGAAGTCTTTGAAACACTTACCCCACTCGAGCAATGGAACACCAGCATCGTCGTTCCTTTGCCAAAGAAAGGGGATCTCAGCCTCATGACCAACTACAGAGGGATTGCCCTAATGTCCATAGCTGCCAAGGTCTACAACAAGTTGCTGTTAACGAGGATAAGAGCCCATGTTGATCCACTCCTGAGGAGAAACCAGGCCGGTTTCCGCCGTGGCAGAAGCTGCGCTCAGCAAACGCACATCCTACGCAGAATCATTGAAGCTTACCAAACTCACCAATTGTCACTTGTTGTCACTTTCATTGCCTTCAATAAAGCTTTTGGTTCTATATATAGAAAAGTTATGTTTGCTGTTCTCCGCCACTATGGCATCCCGGCTACCATTGTCAATGCCATTAGTTTACTCTACAACAACTCTAAAAGCGCTGTCATGGTGGATGGTAACATCTCTGCTCCGTTTCAAGTTACCACAGGGGTGCTGCAAGGGAATATTCTTGCCCCCTTCCTGTTCATTGTGCTAATTGACTTCCTCATGAACAGATCAACTGAAGACACTCCTCAAACTTATACAGTATCAATACCGATGTATTCCTCTACCATTCACCACAGATTCCACCTCGCTGTTGTACACGCAAGAATAACTATGGCCTTTGCAAGTACTGCGGGGCACTATTTTCTAACGAACTACTTTTGGGGACGGGGGTCGCGGATAAATACTGTGTTATGAGACCTCAAATCTCAAGGAGTTTGATGCACAAAAAGATGGCGGTCCGGACGGACAATGCTGGCTATCTCTGCTGTCTTCAAAACTGACTGATGTTCAGTCTGATTGGTAGAAGAGACAATGGTTGATTTTTTTGGATTACCCACAATTCTGCTCCAGTGCACGGATAAGAAAATACAGTCGCAAATTTAAGATGTACCAAGATTACCCACAATGCATTGCTCCGGTAGAGAGGAGCAAGGATGCATAGGGCAAATTTCGGTATTTCCGGACTTGCGCAGATGACCCAGTTTTAGCTTCAGAATGCTTAGGTAGCCTTGGCCAAAGTGGCTGTAGAAATGTTTTTCTTGGGGTATGTTTGGATTTTGGAGGTGCATATTATAGGTAAGGGTTGTAGCTTCTATATTGAGTTGAAAAAAAAAACAGATTTTTAGTGATATTTATGGTTGCAGTAGGCCTTAGAAGTTAGGTGTTTTGGTGTTGTTTTCAGGCAGTGAAAAAGGGGGAAAAGGTCACCACCTATGTTTTGATGGCGTATAATATAATTCCGCCGTAATTTTTTTCATTTTTTTGTCGTCAAATTACTCTTAAGATGCCGGACAACCAGGCCAATGTGAGTTTTTCATGTTCTAAAACTCAGGTAGCTGATTTTTGACAGCCTCTTTCTGCCATGTTTCCCATCGTTAAGAATACGCAGTCTAAATACCGAAATTTACCCTGCATGTTCCCCCAACTTGGTTTTGTGGGCAAAAGAAAGGCTTTACCTGACTCAATTGACTGAAATGTATTAAGAAATTCTGCCATTGTAGTGTTTCTGTGCCAGATTTCTTACTTTCTGTACCTTTTATTGACAATACAATATGCACTCTCATAAAATGCCCCAAAGCCTAACCTGAGCGCTTTTTAATACAACTTTAGGTCTGTAAATGGTGAGAGAATAATCTCCTTATGCTAGAAAGATCAGCTTTTAACTTTTTCTTCAGTTTGTGTCACTTTTTGGTGAATGCTATGGAGCCTATCAAATGCCTCAGACCACTGCCAAAGCCTTGAGGAAAGTTCTCTGACACCTGCCATGAGATCTAATCCCCTGGAAGCATTCTTGGTCAGAAAGCTTTGAAACTTGAAATAATGTTTAACAACTCTTACCCGCATCATGCGAAATGATTGAAATTTGTCAATTCTCAAGTTCAGGGGGTGACATAGAAAAAAACATTGTGCGAATACGAGTATCCTGGTATCCAGCGCCTCACTTATATTGACGTTACAAACTGTGGTATCCGAGGTGGAGAAGGTGGAAAGATATGACCACTCCAAAAACAAGAGTTTGGAGACCTCATACCTCCATGAAATATTTTGATTATGTTAATGACTTTCACATCTGCATAATTTATGATTGGTTATGTAGACCTTTAGCTAACTTACACAGGTCACAATATTGACAATCCAATAACGTAATACAGTAGAAGCCAGTTAAATGCACAACGGATTACCACACACTTCTGTTTATTGCACTGAATCCCCAAATCCCAAACTGGTACAGTCCAGCTGTATAACTTCGCATTATTGCACCACCCGGACAATTGCGCGAAATACGCTGGCATATTAAGTGTGCAATTAAACGGCTTCTACTGTACATGTACTTGGAAGGATTTGGACACTTTCACATTAATTAAGTAAATTAAAGACGCATTTGCATAATTGGAATCTGCTAATCCTCCACCTGCCACAAACTACATATGTTACATGTATTTAAGTCCTATAATGGAAAATACTTTAAATGTAGATTTTCCTCATTAAGTATGCAAATTAAGTCACTTCATTATGTATATCTCTGCCAAAGATACTTGCATGCTAAATATCATGGAAAGCCATTGTTCCTTTGTTCCGTTATGCTCCTTGGAAGATTTTGACAAAACAACCCTGCAGTTCCAGAGCAAGCTGCTAGGGGCCCAAACATACATCACTTTTTCCTTACATCACAAGCTTTCTGCCACCAAAAAAATCAAGACCATAGCATGTCCAGGTCAAAAGATTTTTTTTTAATCGAAATTCTGCTGCAGTACCAATGTAACGCACCAGGGGGCCTGAAATTAACAATGACCTTCGTCTTCCTAACACCTACCCACATACCATATATCATTACAATCTATTCAGAGGTTCTAAACTTATGCTGACCACAAATATATGGGAACACAATCAAACACACAGACAGACAGACACGCAGACACACCAAAAACTATAGCTTCATTTTTCATGGAGGTAATGACATTTTGCCTATAAACAAGAGTGCTAGCCACGCGTACGTAAAAATTAAGTATCCGTACGGATTCTGTGTTTGCGTCCACCGCGAGTTACGGATACCTACGAATGTGTTACGGATGTGTGTACTATGTGGCATCCGTCAGGTGTTGCAAATTGGAATCCGTGATACCCGTCTGCAAATCAAGCCTTTTCGCTCAATTGGTGTCTTCCGTATCACCCGAGGTACCAGCCCGACCGCGGGTAGGATCGCCCGACGGCCAATCCCCATTGCCCCCTGAGATAGCAAATTTTTCGATGCGAAATGCGCCAGAAGTTGGTTGCTAATAAAATTTGCTAATATTTTGCTCTGGGGCGCACCGGGAGCATGGTGACCCCGGAGAAATTCCATGCACTTATTTTCTGGGGTCACTGTTCTCCCTCCGCGCTCTCACCAATTTTAGGTCGCAGAGAGAGCGCAACAAGAGCGTGTCAAGTCAAGAGTGTGTCAAGTGAAACGGGTTAAAGCAACATTATGGAACTTTATATACCAACGGTACAGTTATGTACCTACGTGAATCTGTGTTTTTTTTTTTAAATCCTTGGAGTGTTATGTACTTATATGTGCATGTGTACCTTAAGCTTTTCTAACCCATTTGGGATTGCCAAGGATGTTTCAACCTTCTTTGGGATTGCAAACATGTCAACTATTAAGAAATATGACCTTCAAATCATGCTTGCATTGTTTGTGTGTAATAATTCTTCGATAACATCTGAAGGCAATGTAAGTACTTAAATTTGATATTTATGACTCACAAATACCTTGATCGGCTATAAATGCCGTATTTTAAGCTAGTGAACTTAGCAACCATGCGCAATTGCGTTTAATGGCGTCCCATAAATCCTATCGGCATAATCAAACCCCATTTGACCCCTCCTACGGGTTCCTTATTTTGCTTGGTAAGTATTTTCAAGGCTTCTGTTTTCCTATACTTACCAACTGTGCCATCGTTCAACCTTCAAGAGATTTTCTTTTGAGCACTGAGACCACGATCTTCGCAGGACGTTTGTTTATACATGTAGAGATTGCTCGATGTAGTTCAAGTCCGCTGCAGGCAACCTGCTTACGTTACCTTGTACAGCATACGGTGTCACCACCATCACCGTTATTGTCATGGACGTTATCAATGGTAATAAGGTAAGCATTGATGCTTTGTATCTATCTATTGCCGTCAAACATACAGAGAGGCATGATTGATGAGATTCGCGTTGGCCAATTCAGTAATGTAATTATCATTCGAGTAACAAAATCTACGATCCATACGTACATTACATTTGGTCATCTCCTCTTGAAGTAAATAGACTTAAGTTAAATCATTCTTTAATGCTGAGTATATTTATAATATTTATTCATTCTACTTAGTATTCAGAAAGAAGGGGGTCTCCTCATAGCCGCGCCATATTTCACGTTGCATAAAGGCGTTTGTACAATTTCTTCTCGTTTTTTTTTTGTTGTTAAAATGTTTCAGAAACATTTTCTTGACCTGGGTCCAACGAAAAGTAAGGAATATCTCTTTGTGTAAGAATTTTTTTTTTTTGGTATTATCTCTCTTTTTTGTGTATATCATTTTCGAAATATGATGGTACGATACTAAATTCAAGAGTATATCTCACTTTAGTCGTGTTAGAGCGATTTCACATAGTGGACGACGAATTTCATCATAAATGTTTTCTACAATTGTGCATTTTGTTACCTTTTTGTCATACTTGCACGCTTTGCATAAAATCAGAAGAAGAAAAAAAGAAGACAAATTCGATTGAGAATGGGGCGACGCAGCCACGTAAGGCCAGCCAGTAGATACTCCATTTATGCCTAGGTTACACATAGCCGAATTGAGCTCCCGAACACCAACCGACCCTCAGCCCACTCAGGTCGGCTGGTGTTCGGGAGCAGTCTGACCACGCCTATCTTTTAGCAACGAACATGTCCCGAACATGTCCCAACCATCTCCCGACCAGTTTATGACTTACTCCCGACTGTGTCCCAAATGCTAACTAACCTATTACCAACCATCCCGGCCTCTAGCCATAGACTGTCGAATCACTCCAGACTGATTCCCAACCGATTGCTAACACTCTTACGACTTGAAATGGACATAATCAGCTATTTTTAAAAAAGTAGCCATTTTCGTTTTGAATCAAAATAATCCTTTCTTCTATCTTGTAAACATCACCAAAAGATCAAATTGGGATCAAAGATAGCTCTAATACGGTATTTATGGTTCTTTTTGTTTTTGGCTGGATGTCGGTCGTGTGAAGTTCGGGGGTGATTCGCCTACGCCCTGGTAATAGTCATTTTGCTTGGGATTGAGTTAGCAGAGATTTGTCTACGGTTTTGGGGTGAATCGTTGGTAGGTTGGAAACAAGCTGGGAGTATTTGGCAGTGTTTATGACTTGGTTAAGCACTTAAACCTTGACTGCTGAGTTATTCCCGAACACCAGCCGAACACTAGCCGACCATGACGAACACTAGCCGACCACCAACCGACCCATTCCAGACCCGCCGTTCAGAGCCGAATGTTTTGAACATTTCAAAACACTCGGCTGAGGCAGCCGAACACCAGCCGACTAAGCCGAACGCCAGCCGACTCAGCCGAACGCCAGCCGACTACAGCCGACTAGCTCCCGAATCACTCCTAAACCATAGTCGGGAGAGAGTCGGGAGTCAAATTCGGCTATGTGTAACCTAGGCATTAGGAGCTAAAATTGGTCAAGCCTCATCCCCTCCATGTCATAGAATTACAAAAAAGTTGCATACGAAAATGCTTAACTTATATTGAAGCTTCAAACACATATACAGCATATACATAGAAAACGACTTTTGATTTTGAAATGGCTGTTTTTTCTGTTTACGTGTTGATCCATTGGATTCATAGTTATGATAATTGAGTTGCAGGTGATAGAGTATGGTGAGAATATTTTGCCATATTTTCTTCTGCAGATGCTATTGGCCGTCTTTGTCGCCTTCATAACTGTCAAAGACACTTCAGCGGGTAGGTTTTTTATTGTTCTAGGCATGCTTGATTTTATGTGGTAATAGTTCAAATTTTCATGATGAAAACATCCATTCTTAATATTCGGTCTGAATTATTTAAAAAAACGATTAGATATGTGATGAGCCTACTCTGAAAGTACTACGCACCAGTAAATTAAAAGCCACATGAAGTATCCTGATAACCTTGTGTATATCATGATATTAGGAAGATCCTGTGCATTTAGGTATCATTATATAGACTTGTTCCTTATTTTTCAAATCCATGTCTAACGTTGAATATATGTTTAAAACGAATTGGAACCAAAGTGTGACCTGTTTTTAATCTTTCATAGCATCCACAGTAGAGATTCGAACAAGTGGTGACATCTCTGCCGGCACTGACGCAGGAGTCGATTTAAAGCTAGGCGTTGTACGCTTGGATGGATCGATGACAAGCTTCCCATGTAGTTTCAGTTGTGACGGTGGTCAGTGCGAAACGGGGGTGTAAGTACAACGGCATTTAATAGAGATACAGCAATGTTTGAGGTCTAACGTTGGGAGTTGATACCTGATAGATGCAAATATTGACAGTATGTTTTTATCAATATAGAGACATTTGCACAGCTGACATAACTGATGAACTTGAATTTGTTACATGTGTCTTGAGCTGCAAATGATGTGTTCCTGACGTGCATTTTTTTTTACTTCCGAATCGCAGTATGAGTGAGGCATAATTCTAGTAATAAAATCAACAGTCGGTTTACCGGGGATATAAGGTCGTTATTTGGTCAATCAATTCGTAGGTATAATTTATAGCTATTCAATTCTATGAAGACAGCCTTCAAAACTAAAGACAATTGCATAACTTTGCACTAACCGGTTTGCTCATTGTACATTATCAAATACATGTTGCTCAGATCTTTGTTGAAAACATTTGCAGTACTGACACAGTGCCCTGTTCCGACTTGAATGGCGTATTGAGGAATGTATATCTAAAGAATAACGGTGGAGGATTTGGTCCAGACTGGAAAGTTGATTCGGTAAGGGACAATTCATGTATCAATTGATGGTTAGAGTAAGTATCAGATACTCTCTACAGTCCCTACGAGAAAGGCTTATAGTTAGATGTTTCGTGGTAGACCTTGACTCAGGTGTGGTTGATTTTATTGCATCTGAAGTATTCTATTTCATTTAATCCTTGCATGTAATTCCATAGTGAGCTTTATAGGTAAACCCGTATCAAACTGTGATTCTTGTAGGCCGAAGTTGACTATGGAGGATATCAGTACAACTTACATTTCGACGAATGGATCGTAGAAGACCAGAGTTTAACGAAAGAGGTTTCAGGTAGGTCAAAACTCACTCATCAGATGCAGACAGATTAGTTCAGGCAATTTTTTACATCCTAACATTAAAAAGGTGACATTTTCATTGCTCACTAAAAAGATATCCACACCTCACATTGCATATTTCAAGTCACAATCATAGTAACAAACGTTTCCGTTCCATGTCACCGTTGGAAGTCCTGGTGGAGGCTACATTTACATATTGTAAATGTCTCAGATGATACGAGGTGATAGTTACTTGCAAACAACAATGGTATCTTTAGGGGGGGGCAATTGATTATCAACACACTAGTTCTGCTAATCCATGACCATACATTTTAGAATGCAAGTCTGTGACTATGTTAACAAATCACATTCTGTCGTGGAGGTACATAATACCTCAAGATACGCGAAAGGCTATGGTACTACGAACTACCTACTAATCCTCTTACTTATTTCGGGAATCATCTTGCTTTAGATTTATTTTCTCACAAGTTTTATTTCACATCAAGTTGACATTCTCTGAATCTACACAATTCCCCTTTCCAGCCGGCTCATGCTCCCAACCATACCCTCCCCCTAATGGATACTACAGTGGCGGCACGTCTCACAACAGCCTTGGTTACCCAAGATGCAACACCGGACATCCGGGATACTATCTGACCTCCTCGTCTGACAGTCGTTACCGTTGCTATGGAGGTTACCGGTACCCTAAAAACCCAAGTGTTACATGCAGCGGTAAGGTGGTATTGAATAGCAGTTTGAAAAAGAAATTATTTGTGACATATCAAACCAATTTGCTTTTCATTTGTTCAAGTCTTGAAGCGCCATAGTCATGGGATCACTGTGCAACAATACTGTCTACTAACCTTGGCACTTTGTGACCAGTGCTGATACAGAAATAAATCCAGTCTCAGGATACTGCTGTGGGCCGAATTGTTTTAGATCTTGGTAAGTCTACTTTATAACTGAAAATTCCAGCGCAGTAGTGGTCAGCGCTTTTGCATACAAGTATGCACAGCTCGCAGCGCGACCGGAGGCTACCCACTTCAAAAATAAGTGCAAACACTCAGTAGTGCTATCCCAGCAATAATTTGTACACTTACTGTACAAAATCTTCATAGTAGTTAATGATGCGCTAAAAGTACACAAGTGCCTTATGTAGATGTATTCTCTTTTTTTAGTTCGACGCGCAAATATACGCATTATCCGGGTAATCTGCCATTCAGAATGTGAGAATGGTCTCAATGTCTTGTAAATTCACCCTTTAGCTCACCCTTTAGCCTTGAATTTACGATGCCATTGCCTTGTAGCACTGCCTGGCATGCTCATTTAAACTATTTGCTTTGTAGTTCACGGGGGTGCAATGTCTTCAAAAACAAGATTGATCATTGCGTTCCTCAAATGTCTTAGAGAGGGACGCAAGGGCGGCTAATAAACTCTTACTAGATCCTAATTATGTATGTAGTCTTCTGTTGCTTAGAGCGCGACCCACGTTTACAAACACTTCAGTTATCCATGTAGATAGGTGAAGTATTGTGATTTGAGTGTTTTAGCTCGTGTAACACAATACATAATCAATCAGCTTGTCGTGTTTATGTACGAAAGATTTCAAATTTGGAACTACAAAATGTGCCATGACCTAGTCACTTCATGGATAGGTTGCTACAGTCGTAAATACAGTCGAGGGGACGCAGAGTCAGATATTGATTGTTGCAGGAGAGTATATACAAAATATACGCGAGATTAAACATGATGTCCGTCAGTGGATAGGAATTAATTACATGTACTGTCATTATGGCTTAATTCATTTAGTCCGTTACGCAAAATGTGTATGGAAACTCCAAGTACCAAAAATGGAGGTATTGATCCACCGCTAATGTACTGTATTAACGTGCCACTTAGAGCCTTTGCGTCCACCAATGCCGTCCAATATCATGTAACTGATTGCACATAGGTCTATAAGTCTAGAACTATTTACCTCGCGACCAATAATGTTACACATCATGTTATAGTTTGTTATGGTGTTGCTACAAGGCTTTGATGATAAAAGAAATCTAATGATTATAATTATAATAATATTACATCTTTTCAAATTCTCATCTTAGTAATTGTTCTACAGACATGACCACATTTAATCAGGTAGGTAAGTCACTGGATAACAAACTCTTTATACAACCATTTTTTTTGCCTAACCGTCGTGTGGATCTGTTACCTTCTCCACTGCAAAAAAGTACTGGTTCTACTTCGCAATGCAGGATCGCGCTGCTGCAGTATCAAACGCAATCCCAAACGTTGAAATAAGGGCACAACCCGCCGTACGTGCAACTGTGTGATGTCTACGTGTCAAAACGTGGGCAATATTTTGTGATCCGTAAGTAGCGCCTCCGTACGAAATCGTACGGAATCCAACGGATTTAGGAGCACGCAGACACGCTGTGGAACTCTACGTGCATGTTGAACTTTCTCTGCCATTAGGCTGAGTATTTGCTCCCAGCACGAGCCCGTACGTGCGACGCGCGTGCCCTGTACAGCGAGTAAGGAAACTGTACGTACGCAGCACGTGTAAGTTTGGCCTGTAACGTGGCAATCGCACAGACATCATGCGTTGTAAGCGCGTACACTTCACTTACCACTTGCGCAACGAACGATGCACGCAACCTCTCACGGCCAGTTGTGGCGTGCAGACCACAGACTTACACATTGCGCAACCGTGCGAGTGACGTGCGTTGAGACGTGTACTCTATGTACCATGTACTATCCCTGCTCTTGCTATTCCTTCCCCACATTTTTAGAAAAGCGTGGCGGACGTGCCCTCCCGAAAAAACGTACAGACAAATAACACATTCTGCGGGTTGCGTCCACAGCTTTACCAAGTAAGTTTATAGCCACGTCATCATGGTTCATACCAGGATCAGATTTTTCATATACAGCTCCTTTGTGACTATTTCCTGCGAATCAATTCGAAATTGACCATAGATATGTCATCAGCTCTTGTATTTAACTCAGCATGTCGCCGCATCGCCAACTGTGAAATATACAACCAGTGCACCGGGCCGACTGACTCGAGATGCATGAAGTGTCAATATGACAGGGGACCAACCACGAAGGCGTACCAGCTTTCTAGCGATGGAACATCGTGCATAAGTAAGATGGACAGAAAAGAGGCCGTTGAACCATGTAGATTCGTGCACATGGATGACATCCTCGCGCACATCTTTTTTTTTTCATTTTCAAAAGAATGACTGTAAACTCACAAAGAAGTTGCAACATGAATGGAAAGTGAAAAAAAAATGTGGGAAACGGAAAATATACTATTGTCTTAGAATGCAAAAGTTTATTCCCAAATCAAATCAAATCAATTATAAATCAATTGTTTTGTGTACCATACCCTGTGTGTTAAGTGAATTTTTCAACCTTCCTTATTACTTTCAAGAAAAGAAACTTATTGGATAAACTTACTTCACACGCTCGCATCAGTTCTGAGGCTCCCGGAGAATGTCATCCATATAATAGAATCAACATTGCCTTACAGGTGGAGAAAATACAAAAGAAGAAAATAGCATGATTGTGATGTGGTATCCCTAGTGCTATAGGCATATCACCGAAATTTACCGAGTGATGCACCGTATGTCTTATATGCATTTCACCACCGACAAAGTTTCTATTCGTGTGATAAATGAAAACATGTCATTTTTTTCTAAACAACAAAATTTAAATCAATATAGCTGTCATTGGTTAAAACAAGATTGTAATGTCTTAAAGCTACTTTTCCTAACCCTCACAGAGGTGTGCTCCTGGCGACCTGATAGCAAGTTCTGCTACCCCGGCAGATGTACCCATAATACTCCGTCCTCCTGCACATGCGCACCGGGCTTCAGCGGAAACAACTGTTTGACGAGTGAGTACTAGTGTCATAGCGGTAAAAGCGGTCCTCGTCGACTTGACGGACGAACAACACTAGTGTCATGTGGTGATAAAACGAGCCTCTTGGGACTTGATGTATGCATCTATTAGCTTGTTTGTTATTTTCAGAAAAGTTTGCTAAAAACACGTTTTTGTAAACTTTAATTTTGAACCACATTTCTATCATAGTTGGTACCACTCCCACCATGCATTATTGCTTGGGAAAACTGAAAAGAATGGTGGACGGAGAGGAACGTGATACGGTAGAGGCACCATGTATCAACAGCACAACAGCGCCCTCTACCGTCTGGACCAACATCAGATTTGAGTCTAACCAGCTTCAGATAGAGGTAAGGACGAAAGTTTTGATCTAGTAATTCTTTGTTAATACCGTATCTTAGTTCAAATAATTTTTTTTCTTCTAAATAGCCTAAGTTATTTTGTTCTGTCTTTTCGAAAGGGAAATTGGGAGACCAGCTTCCATGGACCCAATGGGGTGGACTGGCCCAGACATGACTATATTCACCACCACCGGATAGGTGTGATCTCAGCATCAATGGACTGGTGGCTGCAACGAGGTGCGTGTTATTTCATATTTTATCTATCAACAGAAAAAGGTACAAGACACAGTGGTGATGAACTCTAGCAAGCCTCAAATATCAAAATCACAGGTGGAAAATGGAAGTCATTTAATCACAATGGCAAGTACATAACGAATAACAATACTGTCCAAATGCTGTATTGTTGCTATATCAATTTTACTGTACAATTGCTGTATTGTTGATATATCAATTTTACTGTCTGTGACTACCTTCAAAATGTTGTCCATTACCCAAGAAGTCCTGAAAATTGTATACTAAATTTTGTTCTTTTTTTTCCTTGACACTCATAAAATCCAATGTTGATATCACGTATACGTATTGATTATTTCTATCACATTTTGTCATATTTTCTTACTTTGATAAAGGTGCCGGAAGAGTCAGTAGCGGCACACTTCCCTGTCTCGATGGTGGTATTAGCAGAGACAATCCCATGTCATCTATGCATGATTGTGAGAAAAATCAAACAATACCAGTGACTCCGCAGCACGGAGATAGGTATGTGTATCTTTCGTCCATAAGAACAGTGTTCATCCACCCATGTCATTGGGAAAGATTGCTGATAGAAACGAACTTCAGTCAGACATTAAATTACATTTGCTTTAACTTAATGTATAACATTACTACTCTAGCTCTTATCAAATGAATGTTCATGACTGACGATAGTTGACACCACGAAGATTAATATTCGCTTATCTGTTCGTATACACATAATCATCAACAACCGCTCGAGTTTTGACTTGATAAGGATCAGAGAACAGATCGAAAGCTTCCTGGTAAGACCTTTGCTTTGTGTATGGGTAAAAAATGTAGCTTTAATTTTTCTACCTGCTCAAAATTGATAGCTTGTTATTACGGATGGCACAGGTGTTAACGATTTGCTTTCCATCAAATGCACCACACAGCATCTACTTTACAACAAAGTCAACAAATGGCGGGTACGTCATCATCCGGAACTATGACGGCACGTACGGCTACACCCTGAACCCAAAGGTTTACTTCTCTGGACAAGAGATCTCGCATACCGCATACTTCACTCTCGACCTGGAATCCCCCTACCACTGCTCTGTGTCAAGTGACTGTACTGACAACATGTTAGACAGAGGGCCAGCAATCACTAAAAATGTACGTCAAGAGTTTTGTTACCGTCGCTATCACAGTAGAAATGATGCCAGATGTACATGGCACGGTATAAAATGAATAGCATATTCCCTTCTCAATTCCTCACCAGCAGAATCTTCAATACGATGAAGGCGGCTGTCTTAAACGAAAGAAGAAAGTACATGTAGTTGTATTGATCTGGTGATCTGATCCACCATCTTGTATTTCAGGAAATGACATAATCAAATTACCATAATTTATGCATATCCAATTCTGAAGGATACACTACATTATATTACATAAGATTTTATTCATGTAAGAAAATAATGTGGCAATAAAACCTGAAAAAAAATACATTGTTAAAACCGAAATTGGCGATGTTCGTCAAAAATGCCGACACGAATAAATTGTAAATTTTTCCAATTTTTTTCATTGTTGTCAACTAAATTTCTGAAAAAGTCACGAACTTTGGTGGCTCTAGCGTAAAACGTTCATGGGGTTATGCGTCATGAAAATTGGTCTCATACGCCACCCCCATCCCCCGTCTCAATATGGTTAATTCTGCAGTTTGTGCAATCTAACCTTAAATATACCTCGACACGCTACTTTCAGGGCTATCTTAATCTCCGCTGGTCCGGTTGGCGAGACGACGACGCAGGGATAGGGGAGTATGACTATGAAGTGTTCTTGTTGGGACCATTAGGAGAGGAGCTCCAAGAAAGAGATCCGCCTCTTACTAGTGACAAAGTTGCATCCGGCATCACAGAAGTAAACGTCACGCTTAATGAACCAGGTATGTGAGGAAACCAACGGAAAGATTGAAAAAAAAGTAATATAGTTGAACGTTTAACTTGCCATATTTTTAAAAAGGATGACAAGCATTCGGCAACATTTATTTAGATATTGAAACTTTCTATTGGTTACAGTAAATATTGCCCCCTATAGCTAGATGCATGCCTTGATATGGGTACTTTGTAACCGCACCTGGATGACCACCAGTGTCACTAGAAACGCTGAAGAAGGGTGATGAATGTCACTCGAAACGCCCGGAAGTACTTCTCCGTTTTTTAATCCAGTTGTAGAGATTGAATTGTATTTTAATATTGTTTACCTGTATGTTTAACGTTCGTAAATCTTACTAAACAAGGGAACATCGCCTTGTGCCATACCTTGTTGAATGTTGTTGAGTTTTGCACCGTATTTGTTTAGGTGTATACAGTATAGTCCTGACGGTAGAGGATTCATGCGGTCCGAACGACGGAAACTTCATCACCGCACGTCGTTTCCTAATCTTCGACAACAACAGTACAGTTGAGGTGGATACATCCGGGCACTATCCTATGTGGGTTGATTCATTATCTAGCAACGCTACCTGGCAGACCAACCTGCAAGACAGTGCAGGAAATGGTCCAAAGGTAAGGACCTATCATGGGTTCAATCACCATTTAGGCATTATCAAACTTAGCATATTCAAAAGCTTATTTGTTGTATTTACATTTACCTTTGCAGGTAGTTGTTAAGTGGCCAGGTCATTTCTTCAACAATCTACATCATAACAACAAGTTCCTGAACACTATCAGGGAACGCCACGTTCCAATCGCAACTGGGTATGAAGAAGAGACAGGTACGTTTTATTTTCAGGGGATTTAACAGTTGTCTTGTTTCTAATGATTTCATTCACATCCACGTTATTGACACTTTTAACTTCCAATCCATAGGCCTTCCACCGGCCACCAGGTCTCGTCAAGCTGTCCTTAATGTAAACGGCATCGTGCTGTTCCAAACGGACTATAGAATAGATCACCAAGGAGGTCAGAGTCTCGCTAACTCTTCTGGCAACTGGGTTGACGTTGCCGGTGTAACGGTAAGGCCCTGTTTGTAACCCCGATAAAAGTACGTGTTGTGCTCTTTGATTTTGACTTTATTGACAATGAGACAAGACATTACATGGATCTACCTAGGCAGCTTAAAAATATAGTAATAGTTAAGAATCGTGTCCGCTCACAACGACTACAGATTAATGCAATTGTCGTACAGATGTGTCCCAATTTACAATATCTCGAGCCAGGAAGTCAGCGACAAATAATTAAATGTTTTCCCTCAAAGTCAGAAGAACAAGCCCTGGACATCGCCAGACAGGACGGTGACACCATTTGTGTCTGGTTTCGTGCCCTCGACGTCATGGGAAACGTCGCAGAGGATAGCGTCACTTTCCATGTGGACTCATCTCCACCAATTTTGGAAGACATCTCACTGTCGCGTCATGACGTCACAGGCTTGGCTGTTCACAACTCTGAAGATCTCTACAAAATGAAGTAAACGCTTCACTCTTTGTCTATGTAACATATTTTTTGTAGTTCACTTCCTGTCAATGCCTCTAATATTGTAAGGATATGTTATTTTCCCTAAAAGAAGAATCCCAGCAGGTACTGAGATAGGACTATCTAACATCATACTAACACGAAAAAACGCTCGCCAAGTGGTGTATTCCATATTCGTTACTTTTCTTACACATTGCATACGTTGTTTCTGGTTTACTAGGGTGGTTTTCACAGCTTATGATGACCACAGCGGGCTGCATGACATCCACTGGCAGCTACATGACATGGCGGAACCTGGCGTGGTTCATGGAGAAGGGCAAGTGGCTGTGCACAAAGTTAGTAACATCACCAAGCTTTTAATGCTACATTAAGATAAAGAATTATTTTCACAGGTAAAGCAGATAAAATTTTAGTCCTGTCATTAAAGTAGTTCGAATTCCAGGAAGCGAATCCCCTCATTGAGTCAGAAACTGGTCTGGATGGCCTGGAACTTCTCGCAGCGATGAAAAACAGACTGTACTGGAAATCAAACTTTATTTGCTGCACCTTAGAGGATGACAAATGATGATGATGATGATGAATTCCCTTGGTTCCCACTTACCAGGTGAATGAGTCAGAGTGCACTCCACCCCAGTGCACCTGCATTCCCAAGGGCAGGGAGTGCTACTTCCGGAACTACGGAATTGAACCAGATGAGGCCAAGATGATCGATCCCCTCGGAAATCATGATTTTGACTACTACTTCATGATCACAGTCACTAACAATGCTGGATTGCAGACAAACCGAGTTTTACAGGTAAGACATTTAAGGTCCGCTCACATGTATATACACCACACATGTCACACTTCTTTCACTACTAAATGATTATATTCTTTTATACAGTTAATTATCTTCGCCAAAATGGCTAAGGCTATGTTTGGCCTTGTGCGTCCGTCCGTCCGTCTGTTAACAGTATAACTCTAGAAGCCTTAGATGGATGCTGATGGTATTTAGTAGGTGGGTAGGGGTTAGGAAAGTCAAGTTTGATAATGGGACCCTAGCGTCTTGCTAAGGTACTGCAGCGGAACTTCAATATTTATATCTCGTGTTCTGGACATGCTGTGGTCAAGATTTTGAGTGGTAGATAAACCTTGGGACAGAGAGTTAGTGTTGTGAGTTTGGGTCCCCTAGTGGCTTTTTTTGAACTGCGAGCGCCGGTTTCCTTTCAAACTTTGGACGAGAATAACTCGAGAACGTGTTGACGTATCGTCATGATTTTTGGTATGTAGATAGAATGAGTAATGACCTACATGTTGAAATACAAATTATGCATAATGAATGAGAAAATATGAACATGTTGACAGATGGTCGTGATTTTTGGTATGTAGATAGCCTAAGTGAAGACTTACACAATGAGATACTAATCATGCAAATTAACAGCTAATTTACATAATTAATGAGGACAGTTCATAAATCCACTGCATTCCATGATGACTTTCAAACTTGTCAAATATGTATCTGAGAAAGAGGAAAGAGAGTAAGAGGAGAAGGCTTTTTTGGAACTGCAGGAGCCGGTTTACTGAAAGAGAATAAGTCAAGAAGAGATAAGTGGATCATCATAATTTTTAGCATGCTGATAGCTTAAGTAATGCTTCATTTTGATAATTTGATATCAATTATGTAAATCTGGATCTAATTTGCATAATTAATGGCGAAATTTTATAAACCCACTCCGTTCCACGAAGAGGATAACCCAAGAAAGGAACAATGGATTTTCATGGTTTTTGGTATGTTTTGGTATACCTTTGACAAAATAAAATACTAATTTTGCAAAATAGGAGTGCATTTGCAAAAGTAATAAGGATGTTCTATCATTGCAGTTTTTTCAATGTACTTCTTGTCCGGACATGATATTGTCTTGACATTTGGGTTGTAGATAGCTTTTAGCGTCATGACAAAGTGTGTGACAAGTTTGAGCCCCCTAACATTTAATTTTGGATTGGGGAGTTTTTGTCAGGACATTCCAATGAGGATAACTACAGCAAGAAACGACGGATAGTCATCATTTTAGGCATGCAGGTAGCTTAGGCAAGGATGTTCATAATAATATGTAAGTTATGCGAATGAGGACTTAATTTGCGTAATTAACGAGAAAATTGTATGATTCTGTCATTTCCAAAAAATGTACACAAACTCAATATTTCATGGAGGTATGAGGTCGCCGAGCTCTAGTTGATAAGAGTCAATGTGATTTTATAAAATAACATATAAACATACAGACATCATTCATGGCAAGCCTGATTTATATGGCGAAGTTATGTCTTCGTGGAACTCTAGTTTTGTATATTATTGTCCTTATTCGTTGCAAACTGAATCATCATCATAAATGCCATGTATGATTTTCAACAGATATCACCATTTGATTTGAAAAAAATACGTTAAAGCAACGGTATTCTTCCTCTATCAAATGATATGTACTACTCTATAACGTACTATTTTTCGCTATTTTACTATTTATCCAGGTGACAGTAGACAGGAGTCCTCCACTACCCGGTCATGTTCATGACAGTCTTCCCGGTGAGACAGACACAGACTACCAGCAGGACGTCATCATACATGCATCATGGGAAGGGTTCTTTGATAGAGAAAGTGGCATAATGTTCTACCTGGTCTCCATCGCAGATAAGTGTACTTCATTGGATAACATGACGTCAGTCGACAACTACTCCTTTGTAAGTTGCTACTGGTATTTGTTGCTACTATTCGTTAAGTAACTATACGTTAAAACACTGTGTCGACATGATGATATTTTACTGTTTTGTTGCAATCGGTACTTAACTCTTCCTGCTACATGATGACAGTATGACCTGTGATAGGATGTTGCGTAAAAAAATGTCAATTTGTCATCGCGTCATTGTGTCTTTATCAGTGTTTATTCACGAATGATGTGTTTTCGCATATGAGTTTGTTTGGGCCAATATACATTCATGTAGAATATTCCCCACACTTTAAATATAGACACCACATCGACACTAGATTGTGTGTAAATATGTTACAATAGATGACAACTTTAACAAATCTTTACTTCACCATGCAGCAATTTCAATGTCATACATGTACTTTTATGTACTTATGATGATGATGATATGTACTTAGGAAGTGCTACGTTGTATAGGGAAAACGTAAATCGAGTGTTTGACATCGAGGCACCTTATGAATTGACCAAAGTCATTCTAAATCTTCAGAGTACGAATACAACTTCTACTTACGTGACATGGGAGGCACCACATCCGGGCACCTATCACTGCACAGTTGTCGCCTTTAGCCGTGCTCTGGAGCCGTCCGCACCCGTATGTTCAGACGGTGTGACTGTAGACACCACCCCGCCCGTGCTGAGGGAGGTTGTTGTGGACAGCGCACACTACAAGCCGGGACTTCTTCGGGACGGAGAAGGAAATGTGTGGGTGGTGGACAGGAATGGGTACCGGTATCAGGCTCCAGACTGTGGGTGTGTACCTGTAGAAACATCCTTTCGGCTTATCATATTCTGATTTAATTGATAAGCTGCTTAAATTGTTATTCTCAATTGATGAGAGAAATGTGTATATTTTATGACAGATTGCAAAAACATCAATTACAAAATGTTTGGTAAACGTAACGTCATTTTGCAGGAATGTGTCAAGACAGGTAGATGACATTGAGCTGTGGCCACTCCGTCGGCTTCCAAACGGCACATTGCATCCCGGGTATATTAATGACAGTGACTGCAGCCTCTACAAGGAGCTTTCAATCAAAGCATACATGTCTCAAGAGAATATGGTAAGCACAAGAAAGTATGATATGCTGCTAGATGCCCAAATCACATCAACTGTTAACATCACAGAAACCAACGCAACGAAATACTAGCCACAGTGTATAGAACAAGCTTAGGTATCCCTTTAATAGAGTGTTACATCTAGAAACAACATTGACAAACCATAAGTACTGAGAATTTACTGCTTAGTACTAATTGATTACTGAAAGAGAAATTTCTGTAAATGGTCAGTAAAAATATTTTCTGCTTTGCGTCCCAAGTACTTAAGCCTATCATTATAATTCTTTTGATATAAGTAAAATACAGAAATTCAAAACAAACACTCGTTTCTTCAAATATTCTACTGCAGAATTGTTACCTTATATCTTGGCAGCCTGCACAACTGCGGAGACACACCAATACGCAAATACACTAACTGATTAGAATACTTGTGTTTATCATGAATTAAATAGCTAAGTGGAATGCTTATATTTCAGCTAACGGTCCAATGGTACGGTGAAGACCAGGAGAGTGACATCTATGACTACGAGGTTGGGCTGAGCAGTACGGAGTCACCAGACCTTCCGGACATACTTCCGTTCACATCAACAAACTCCCATCCACATTTCACCACCTACCATCCCAACCTGGGGGAGGGGAAACAGTTCTACCTGGTGATAAGGGCGATCAACAGGGCTCAAATAGTTACCACTAAGGTAATGTGTTCATTATAAGTCCCGAGAAAGCAAAGGAACCTGGACTAAATCAATTAGACGTAGAAACTCTGATTAGGTCTCCGAACTAACACTATATACGATTGGTACTTTACTTTGTACTCTGTATATTGGATTTTAGGTAATCTACGATGTATTCTATCTAGCGATGAGCTTCCTGGTCCTCTGCTTTATATCTTACACGAGCTCTATTCTGGTGCTCTATTTCTCATCTTCATGATGCTACAAGAAGATAGATACCATTAAAGAAAATGTTTATGTGGAAAAGACCTCATTGATACAATGCTGAGCACGGTTCTTGCTCCAACTCTGTAAGAGTAAGAAATTAACAAGACGGATAGAGCCCTATGATTACAGATAAAATAATTTAGCTATTGCTAGATTATGGCTTAGCCGCCAGATAGGTATTAGATGGATAGTATCTTCGATAAAAATCATACTCGTGAATACATACATAGATTTACAGTTTTAAAGACTTACTTTAATACCTTTGTGAATCCATGTGTCTCGTAGGTTCTCGGTCCGTATATCGTAGACTGCACACCGCCGACGTTCTCTGGGCAGATAGAAGTGACTCTAGAACAACAAGATGGACAGAAGATGTTGGTGGGACGATGGGAGGAAGACGCGTTCTTTGAGACCGACGGGGATGATGCTCTTCTGTTATTTGAGTTTGCTGTTGGTAAGGAAACAAATACATTTGTGCAAGAATGTCGTTTAAGCTTGAGTGAAAATTACTATTCTTTGTGAACGCTATTGCTTTCCGAACTTTCTTATCAAAATCTACAACACCTTTTCACATGTCGTGCAGAAAAGAAGTCAAACCCTTTAAATAGCGTAAGTAGAATTGTATTCAGATTCAGTTGCTTTTTGCTCTGAAATGTTTTAAGCTACAGTCTCGACTGCAGGTAATTTGCAATATTCTTTCTAGTCATTTAGCCCTTGGTAGGCAGTTTTTCTTACTTTTGTTGTCCATGTCATATCGATTGTTATTGTCAACGGTAGAATGGTTTAATACTATGGTCACAATGATGAGTAAGAAATAGGAAAACAATAGGAGACTCTTAATGCACAACATGTCCCGAAGTTGTTACAAAGATATATGTATACATCAAAGAATCGAAGGCAATCTGTGTGAATCTGCAATCCTACCGAGTCTGTAAATTTGAAATATTTCCAATCGAAAATTTGTCAAAACTTTTTAAAAGGTCATCAGTAGATCAATGTACTGGCTTGAATTTTATTATTTGTGAATGAAAGACCATCTAAACACGTTTCTAGCATCCTGATCGGAGTCTCTACCTGAACGGGATATCTACCGGTAGCAATCCCTAATATATATTTAACTTCTGTCACCAAATCTGTTGCTTGCTACAGGCCACAACCCTGGGAGTTCCGAAGTGCACCCCTTCACACCACTACCGGCCACTGATAATGGCCTTTGTAAGGTTAACTTCCCACCGACATGTGTGTCCGTCCTTGTGTCATCTCTGGACTGGCAGCTCCACGGGACGCACACGTACTACCTGTCTGTCCGTGTGGAGAACACGGCTGGGCTCAGCCTGGTCGTCTCGTCAGGACCGTACGTACATGTTATAGACTTACCGTCCAGAGGTGTGATCATGGAAGTGTCGGATGCACAGCGAGAGGCATCTGTGTTTGGGGTGAGACTAAGTTTTTAACTGCAACCACAGATAGGAGTAGTTTTGATAATCAAACTCGCTTGGCGTAGAATACTATACAAATTGATTTCTGTTGTCTTTAAACAAAATACTCTGAGAAAAAAAACGACTTTTGGTTATTGTATTGGAATAGTGATACATGCTGATGTTTGGTAGTCTGGTGTCATCCTATCTTATAATTATGTTTTTATGCGGGTGACTTTACGATACGAATAAAGTATGAATAGGCTAGAAATTTGAACATACATGTAGCAGATGTATTTTTTTCATTCATTTGTAAGTGATGCGCGGTGAGCTAGGCATGTATTGTCTAATCAGAGCATAGTCTCCGCTAATAAGTGTAAGATTTCATCTGTTTTTTTGTTTGTTTTTTTTAGCACCAGGGAGACATTGACTTCCAGAACACCACCGAAGAGCTTCATTGTGAGTGGCGAGGGTTCAGCCATCCACATCTTACCGTGACGTATCAGGTTGGGGTCGGTACAACACCAGGTACTGATGACGTCATTACTTTCGCTGATGCAGGAATTGAAGCGCACTTTTCGTGGACACATCTACAGCTGCAGAGGTTTCAGGTCAGCCGCTTTATATTGAGATGGTTTGCTTTTATGTCTTGTGTATGGTCAATTCCGACAACAAAGACTAACATCCACATTCCCTTACACTAAAATACTGATTTTGTTCCAGATGTATTACGTCACAGTCATCGCCCTGACTGAGGCAGGAAATACATCTGTGACGTCAGACGGAGTGCGTGTCGTGCTAGATGATGACGTCACCAACGGTACAAACGTTTATGATGGACATGGATGCAATGCACCAGGTAAGGCATACATGTACGAGGGGCGTTCAATAAGTAATGCCCCTGACCCACTTCTAGTTGTCTGATCTAAATGAAATTGTGTATGTGTAATGATTCATATCTCTATAGATTATGTTGCAAAAAAAAGCTCTGAACTAATAGTGGTTTTTGATTTACAGGAGTTTGAACTGAGTCAGGTGTGAAATGGAGTCAGTTGAGTGTCGCGCAGTGATCCGGCGCAAGAACGCACACCAAAGGAGACTTTTGATGAAATGAAAGAAACTTATGGTGATGATACCCCATCACAAGGTCATATGATGGGGTATCATCACCATAAGTTTCTTTCATGTCATCAAAAGTCTCCTTTGGTGTGCGTCCTTGCCCCCATCACTGCGCGACACTCAATTGTCTCCATTTCACACCTGACTCAGTTCAAACTCCTGTAAATCAAAAACCACAATTAGTTCAGAGCTGTTTTTTGCAACATAACCCATAGAGATATGAATCATTACACATGCAAAATTTCATCTAGAACAGACAACTGAAAGTGTTTCAGAGGTATTACTTATTGAACGCCCCTCGTATCCCCATAGTCTGGGTCATTTGTAGTAGACATTGTAAAGGTTTTTGTGTCTGAAAGTGTCCATTTGGAAATTTGGAAAATCACCTGTTTTTTCCACATTCATGACAATTTTACATAAACGTAGTAAAAAGGTGCCCGCTAACTTAGAAAGTACAAACCGCCTACCAACAAGGTTTGGATCAATCTTCTGATTCAATGTCACGTATCCTGAACGGACTGTGACGTCAGAAACGGCTCAAAAAGTGTCCGATAGTCGGTATCTGTCCCCGTCTCTGTTGAGGGATGGCCAATGGACCCTCTGCATGTATACATGTGTTGATGTAATATTAAACTAAGAGAAAATAAGTAGATTTCTCCATTCTGTTTCCATAGGTTATAATACGACGTTTTCCCACCACGCTGAGTTCCCGTATGGAGACTGCTCTGAGGACATTAACTACCAGGCTTCAACAACAGCCGTCAGCTCTCATTGGTCGGTTGAAGACGACATACGGCCATATGTGCGCCATATTGAATGGGCTATTGAGCGAGAAGATGAAATCAATGGGTAAGATTTACATGAGCATTTCTAGCAATATACACCGTTCCTAAAGGAAATAAACACTGTGCTGTAATCAAGATCCTTGTTATTATTGCTATATCTTGCAACACATATATTCAAACATTATACAAAAAAGGGTAATCTTCGTGGCAGTCATTTGGAAATAATTGATTTTTACACTGAAATTAACGATGTCATATTTTATGGACTTGTTTCTGCTTGTTATAAATGTTCCTGTCAATGTCCTGTTAAACTCTACATTTCAGTGCTACTGTCTGGGAGAAAGTGACTGACTTCAGGAATGTACAGATGTCACCTGAAGCCACCTGGACCTCCCTTAGTCTGACGAGTGGAGACAAGTACCGGTCTGTGCTGAGGCTGTGCCATACAGCTGGGTGTTTCAGGGTACACATTACATTCATTATATCAAAAGACTAGAATACTTTTAGCCTTGAATATTGGCCATAAACAAATCAGATAAGCCAAATCCAAATAGACTTTGTGCGGAAAAATGATATCTTGTTTCATGTTCATTACCAGTGCGTAATTCCGGGAAACAGTGGCTTTCAGATTAATATCAACAATGGAATATCACACCTAAGTTTATTCTCTACCAGACTCCGGATCGCTGGAAAATAACGTAGAAACGGAACAAATAGAGGAGTATGCTGGCCAGAGAAATATAGCCGGCTTGGGAACAGCACGCCATTTCTACGGTTTTTCCAGCGACCCCGAGTCTGGTAGAGACTACCTAAGTTCCCGATATCTAAAAAATGTAGTAGTCTTCATATGTATGACTGTATCTTTTTCCTGCAGCCGGTATTTAGTGACGGATTCCGGGTTCTACACGAGCCTCCCATCCCTGGCCAGATTACAGACATCAGCTACAACAGCACGGCTGGCGTCCTGACGTTCACATGGGGACGATTTACACACGGTCACGTGACACCTGGGTCCGACAGCTACATGCTCGGGTACGAATGGACGCTCGCCAGCGAGATGTCGTCACAGTCGACTAAACATGGTGACGTCATACTGCCATGGCAGAACATTGAACAACCAACAACGACAGGCAGTAAGGTAAGAGAGTCATTATTAGCATCGTCAGTGATATACCTGAAGCAGTTGTCACACACACCTAAGACCTCCCTACGACATCCCACTCCCTAAGCAAGAACGACGTGGACGACTTTTAACTAGACTAGTAGGCATTCACCAACTCCCAACCAACTCAAAGCCACGGCTGGCTTTGCGTGACAGGGGCTTAACATTGGCATTCTATAGATGAAAAGTGTTCACACAGATTTAAGTTCATTTCAATTTGCCGATTGTATATTAGTGACATGTACAGTCACGATATAATGCAATACAATTAAATTTGCAGTGCCTACTGATTATCATATGCGTCCATACAGATTCGAGAGTTCATTTTGCCATTTGCACACGACGTCTCTGCAACAACATTTCATCGGCAACATGGAATATTGCAGAGAGAGTTGACTCCCTCAAGCCATTGTAGTGAGGTCATGAAATGTATTTTCTATAAAATACACAGGAAATCTTTGATATTTTTAGCTTACCAACACGGTGACGTTTGACAACCCACTGGACTTCACCCACTGTCTGCGGCTGTTAATTCGAGGCTACAATAAGGCGGGGCTGTCTTCCAGCTCTAGCCGGGATGTCATCAACTGTGACACCGATAACCCGGCAGACTTCAGCACGCCGATTGTCATCGATGCAGTGGGCGAGTATGGCCAACTGTCTTCCAACAAGACAAGGTATGACAAGGAAAGAAAATACAACCATGTGACCAGCAACACCATATTTGAATCAATGTCCGTGTGCCATTGTCCCGTTCCGTATTCGGTCCTTTATTCACCTAGCAAGGGTAAGAGTTATGGGTTAACATGCTTTAACACCCATAACACACGTCCGGAAAAGAACGGGTAGAGTGTATCGAAATTGCACGGTAACACACATGTGGCACTGGCATGGTTTCATCTGTTTAACAACGCTGCTTTACTCATCCCCATATCTTATGATACTTTTTTCACTGTAACGGCAACCGCACTGCGAACACTGAGCGACGTATATTAAGTGAGAGCCAAATGACGTCGGAGCGTTGGACCAAATAGCTTCGACGCTCGCTGAGCGATCTGACCAAACGTCGCTCAGCAAACGCCTTTGTGTAGAGAAGGGGTTGTATACCCTTACAACTTGCAATGAAACTCACTGTGCAAATGAAACCTATCATGCACCATCGAAGACCATTGTCTCTGAAATTCAAATTCATTATATTATTTGAAGGGCAATGTTTTTTTTCAATCCCACTTAAATATTGGTCTGTTTAGATAAATAGTACACAAAATTATATCTTTGGCATATGTATTCATCTACAGTGACATATACCTGGAGTCCAACCAAAGATGGCCATTGCCTGACAAAGAGTTCACCCCAGCTTCTAACAAACTGTCAGCTGTGTGGCCGACACTACGTCATGGTCTGTACAACTGGAAAGTCATCTCCGCAGACTCCATACGTCACTGGGCATACGTCACTCCCCAGCATGCTCTGCGTTACTCGGACTATGAATGTGCTAGCCCGGAGGTACTCGCCTGTGGTACAACACAGGTACGATGAAAAAGGGGTTGCAAAATAGCTCCATTGAGCTCCATGGGGCCATTAGTGCAACCCTATAACGGATTTCCTCAGCTCCTTAGAGCTAGCTCTATGCACTCACTTCGAATAAATACACATGGCTCACGTCACTCTCAAGAAAATTTCCATACCTCTATGGAGAAATTAATGTGAACGATAAACCAGCCCCGGAGAGCCTGTACCACTTGTCTGGCTTTATTGACACTGAACAATCCATCCTCAAAGACACAATGTAAATTTTCTTTTACTTATGATGTAATAGGAAAAATTTCATAAATACTCTGCAACACATGGACTTCTAGACTTCAGATGACAAAATGATATAAGGAGAAACGTCGGTCTGGAACAAGTTGAACTGTAATTTCCAACACAAAAATTGGACTTGCCCAAATTTTCGACTGATCAACTCCAGTCTTTGTGAAGAAATTACAGTTAAACTTGCTTCAGAATGACTTCTACCAACACAGATGAACTTTCAGGTTGAGAAATGTTTATGTTCAATAGAAAACTACCCCTGTTTTGCTTAAGGATAATTTCGTGAACGTACCTGGTCTCGGACTCCACCATGGACGGCGGTACCACATCTGTATCCACGCCAACAGGACCGTCCTGCAGTTTGAGACTTTTGACCAGACCCTGGCTGAAGTAGACACCTGTTCTAACGGTATCACTGTGGACCTGGCACCGCCCTCACCTGGACAGGTGTGGATCAACAGGAGGGGCCAGGCTTTTCAGGTACCTATTACAAACCCAGTTAATGTTGAAAGTCATATTATGAACTTACTACTTACCAATGTAAGGTATCACACCAAGACGAATCTTTTGTCGATCATAACAGTAAGTCCAATCTTGTTTTAAACTCTATAGATATTGTACACAATGCAACGTTCAATGATCTTGTCGTTTGGGCAACATCTGTTTTGTGTATCTTATAATGTGGATGTCTAAACAGTTTTTATCTTGTCACGATAGAGTTTATAATGTTACAAATGTTTTTATCTTTCTTTCCTGGTTAATTTTCCATATTGTTACTATTTTACACAATTAATTAATTACGTTATATTTTCACAACTACTTTTAGACCTCGACTTCTGAACTGTATGTTTTCTGGGACTCGTTTGTTGACGTGGAAGAACACGGGATGTCATCTCACCACAGCGGCATACAGAAATATGAACTGACAATAGGTAGTTATTATTCACACGCTTAGAGTATAAATTGTTTCCATTCAAGTAACGTTACAGCCGCTAGCAATTGTTTCCTACCTAAACGAGTCAAACAATTTTCCATATATGCAATTAACAATATATTTTCTGATAATCATTGAATGCAAAATAGTAAGACAATTCCGTAGGAAGCATATAAACAACAGGAGATAATACAGACTCTCACAAAATTGAATAATATCGTTACAAATTTCTGTAGGATCTTCTCATGGTGGTGTAGACATCAAGGATTTTGAAGAACAGAGTGTGACAAACATGGCCGCCGTGCATAACCTTCATCTGCAGCAAGGGCACACCTATTACGCCACCATCCGCGGTAAATATACTTTTTGGAACAACATGTAGTTTACGATGGATATATGCACAATGGCTCTGTAGCTGACATTTCTCTTTTTGTCCAGAGAAGAATCAGGGGAAGTGCATAGTATTAGTTCTGTTGCGAAAAATGAAGCCACCGAAATTATAATTCTGTAAGTAGTATTTAGCAAACGTTGGTTCATACTTTTTGTTTACTTTCGATTCTGCATTTTCGTCCAATAATGGCCTACAAAACTAGTTGCTTGTGTCAAAATGTTTGCACATGCCTGGCTGAATTCATGATTAACATTTTTTTCCGAGAAAGTTTTTTCTTAATATATTTAAGGACAAACGTATAAAAATCATGTTATTTTGCCATGTTTTGAGACTGCTTAGGTTTAGGGCTTGGGTAGGGTACGGGTTCGTGGTAGAACGTTTGCGTCTTAGAAAGTCCTTTTTTAATACTTCAGGACAAAGCGTATAGAAATCATTGCAAATGTTTCCGTGAATGCTTAAGGGTTATGGTTAGGGGCAGGGTTCAATTACGGGTTCATGGTAAGATTTTGTTTCCGTAGAAGTGTGCTTTTTAGACATATTTCCGTTCAACTTGGACAGAAATCATGTAAATTTTGACATTTTGCTTGTCGGCATATCTTATTACCCGGATGTATAACCTTCATCGACGTAGTATTCGGGTATTGTTTTGCCGTAGAAATTTTCTTTTCGTGGAAGTAAGTCTTTTTTTTCCAATATGTACTTCGGTCCAAGACGGATATATATCATGCAAATTTTGACAATTTAACTTCTCTAAGACAGCTTAGCGGTAATGATAAGGCTAGGAGTGTTGTCACAGTAGGACATTGGTTTGTGGTAAAAGATTTCTTTCCGAGGAGTTTTTCGGGCAAATTTTGTCAAAAGTCGCTGACACGTTTTAGTGACCAAAGACAATCAGTCGAATATATCCTTGGTGAAGGTAACGTTACCTTAATAATAACCTTCGCTATTGCATCTTTTAATTGATATAATTGTCTTATCAGACGTAATATTGTTTGGTTCAAACTTTTGTCATTTTTTTTTTACCCAGCAACCGACTACGTTGGGTTCTCTGTGACAAGTGTGTCACAAGGTGTTACCATTGACATCACCGCTCCCATGGTAACAGAGGCCACGGTTGACGTCGGCGGTCGTTATCACCTGTCTACATCATCAATCACTGCGAGGTGGGACGGGGTTTTCCTGGACCCGGAGAGTGGTAGGGAACATTCTATTTCTTCTGAAACTCATTTTAAGGCATTATTTTGAAGATTTTTACATGTCCATCTTAGTCTTTTTCAAAGGACAATGGCGTGCGTCTCATCTCCACGACATAATTCTGTTCGAATGCACGGTGTCTTTTCAGTGTAGCCTTACACTTGTCAAGAAGTCTTGACTGGATGTTCCTCATTTGAATTTCTCCACGTCACATTTTTCAACGTTAGGAATATCTCACTACGAGTGGAGTGTTGGCTCCCAGCCGGGTCATGCTGACATCATGCCGTTCACACGGACGGAGTCTGAAGAAGCCGTGTCAGACCCAGCACTGGAGCTACAACTACAGGAGGGACATGCCTTCTATGTGTCTGTTAAGGTTCGTCCGAAATGTACACACATTTAGGTTTTCTTTTTAGATAAACATTTTCAAAGTATATTTTTGGTGCAATGGCCGAGTGGGTAGAGTGTTCGCCTTGCATTCGGTAGGTCGTGAGTTCGATCCCCGGCCGAGTCATACCAAAGACTCTAAAAATGGTACATGCTGCTTTCTCTGCTTAGCACTCAGCACTAATGTGGAAGAGTATGGAAGTTAAACACACATCACTACCAGCGGACCAGCCCCCTGCTGTAGTGACTTGCACAAATGTGTGGCCCAAGGGCTTCGAAGTGGAGATGGGCATGCATGGGCAAACTTTAACTTTTTCTTTTTTTATTCTTGGAGGAAATCTTGTATTTTCACGAATGGTACACGACACATTCTGGACAACCATGAAAATACTCCCTATAGTCTCAAAATCTACATTTTTAGGACCGTTTCAACGTTTTCTTGTTTTACCCCCAGGCGTATAACGGAGCAGGACTGTCTGTGATCGCGGTATCATGGCCGACTGTAGTGGAGAGCTCGCCGCCTGAACCCGGGGTTGTCTATGATGGGGTTCCATCAGTGGACCACCAAGATGCAGACTTCCAGGTACCTTGACGAAAGAAAAATACATGAACGTTCAAAAAATTGATTTCATTTAATCATTTTGTAGTAAATATGCCTCTAACATACGACATACCCATTGGCTTGTGTTTGCTTCCAGACGGAGTTGGACACGCTGCATGCGGGATGGGAGGGTTTCCATGATGCTCACACCGCCATTTTGGGATACGACTGGAGTGTGGGGACATGTCCAGGATGTGATGACGTCATGGAAGCGGAAAGTGTCGGCTTGCTCACCGGTAAAATATCATATATACTGAAGATAAAACATATAACACAAAAATATATGTCTTGAAATACAACGGTATTTTATACTAGTTGCTTAACTGGTAGATAAATATTTACCTTTGCGACGTACATAGGGTCATTCAGAGACCCTACTGTAATTACTGACCTTTCTATAAAACCTGCAGATGTTTCTGCGAGTCATCTCGGACTTGTCCCTGGTAAAAAGTATTACGCCACAGTAACCGCCTGTAACGCAGCAGACCTCTGTACGTCAGCCTCATCTGATGGCGTCATCATAGACAACTCCCCTCCGGCCCCGGGGGTGGTGTATGATGGGGTGGATGACATGGACAGTCGCTTCCAAGCATCAAGGTAGCTTAAATACGAAGTTTTTGTCCTCTATTATAAATCATCTATAATCATTATCTAAAAAGTTTTTTGTTCAAATTTTGTTTAAAATCGTTCAATAAACACGCGAGATTGAGACTAGGTCATTCTCCGTGATCAAGATATGCTGTTAGACATCGAAATTTTGGAAATATGTACCTTACCTTTAAAAACAGTCATCGCTTGAAGAAAATTTGGAGTAACTGTTCAATAAACAATAAATATGGGATGGTCTAAGCCCATGTCTCTATAAACAATAGTTAATGCATTAGCATATACTGCTTTAAAACTTTGTTACAGAATAAAGTATACCGATAGCTTCAGTATTTCTTCGCCCATGGTAATGTTCTCGACAGGGATTGCCTATGTTAGTGGACAGAGACTGGAAAATTACAAAACAAAACTGATAGCGGGGTTAGATACATGTTTTGTATTCCTTTTTTTTTGCAATACGATGTGCATCAGGTATTCTATGGTTATCATTATCAGGACGGTGCTAGGAGCCCATTGGTTCGGCTTCCACGATCCGCACTCAGGCCTGTCTCACTACGAGTGGCGTGCAGGCATGACCCCTGGCGGAGATGACGTGTACGGCACCACAAGGCTACATCTGACAGAGTTGGTCCACATCTCCCAGCTGGATCCTCCTCTTCCACTCAGCCAAACCGTGTACATTACCGTTAGAGCCTACAACAAAGCAGGTCTGTCAACTTTATTATGTAGGATCAAGTACGATTGCCAATTTCCTCTACAAAAAAATCAGAAAGCATTGTGCCAAATAAATGACACAAACTACATCAATGAAATATAATTGAATCATTTCCATTCAGTAAACGTGCCTCCATCAGCTTTGTGGGCATAAATCCCGCATTGAGCAACTGTCAAGAGCATATGAAGGACTGGAGACGGTTCATAAACGTCCTTAACACGTTCACTTTACAAACAAGCCAAATAACGTTGTGTGTCCATGGGGTTTTTAACGGTCAAAGGAAATATCAACGCAAATCTTCCGATCTGTAGCAAAATCTGAACTGCCGGTCAAGACCTTTGCAGGGCCTATGAAATTTTGGTTGACATTTACGATTTTACCAGCAGGATATCTGCTTGGACATTAGAATAAAATGCGTACTGGGATGTCTGATTTTTATTAGGATTGTACGCTGAGAGAACGTCCAACGGAATCGGTGTTGACGAGTCTCCGCCAGTGATGTTGAAGGAACCAGAGTTTGATCTAAAACAGGGGTCCATTATTCATGATACCCAGGTACTTTGTTTTTTATCATATCATTTCAAAGTGATACTTTGGTTTCATATGCAAATGGCCACATCCATTTGAACATGGGTCATAATTATTGCATAATGCATGATTGCATGATTGCATGATTGCAGGCAAATAATATGCATGTATTTATTTGCACTTTGTGTATTGAGTTCTTTATTGATTTGCATTGTATTATAATGTACTGTATTGTATTGTATTGTATTATATTGTATCGAATTTTTGCATATCATAACACATTGTGCGTTTTATTGTACTGTATTTGACTGCACCTTATTTAATTGTATTGTACTTGATTACATTGCAATGTATTGTATTGTATTGTATTAGGTTGTTTTGTGTTGCTTCTGAATCTGCCCACGATGTACCTTTCGGCGGTTTCTGAATCAGAGTACATTCTTGTCTTAAAGTTAGTAGATTTTAAAGTGTAACGGTTATCGTTAACGCCAGGTCTGGAGAACAACCCTGTCCGTGAGGTGGGAGGTTGTTGACCCCGAAAGTTCCATCGAGCTGCAGCACCTGTCAGTCTTCACTCACCACCAGGCCGGGATGGACATAGAGCCTGTGGAGGTAAGCCCCCCCCCCCCTCCACTAGACGGCGATCGCGCTGGGCTCTCACTGCGACCTAAAACAAATATGTGTAAACTTCGATTTCATATATACTGGGTATATCATACAAAATGTAAAAGTGACACTGAAGAGACAATAAAACACACAAAGCGTTAAACAGTTCGTTTTTTTCTTAGCAATTCGCTTAGAGATCTGTCAAATTTAGGTCGCAGAGAGAGCGCGGCAAGATCGCCGCCCTATTGGAAAGGGGGTATAACGGCGTGGCTACTTACGTCAAAGGTCGTCGTATGGTGTTGATGTCGTAGCTTTGTCAAGCAGACTGGAAAAAAACCCCGTCTACAAGTTGTAAAATAGCCTTTTCAGCAACATAAGTGCTGATATTTGTACGGCAAATCTATGACTATCAAAAATGCCCTCAATTTACAATAATACGAGGGTCGTGCGATGAATGGGAAAAACTCGAAAGATTAAGCTAACGTGTAGTTTATGCTAGCATTTTCCCAAAGATGGGTAATTTTAAAACATTCATTTTGTTTCTTGGTTCAATGAAAAGACACAACCGATATGAAAACGTTTATGCTCCTTTCCAAACGTCAGATCCTCGGATCCATCAGAGACTACAGGTTTACTAACCTATCACTACATGACGGGGACACGTACTACGTACGGGTGGTGGCCTGTAACGGCGCCAAGCTGTGTACATCAGGGGAGACTCGTGGAGTTCTGGTACGTTTTAGTCGCATTCTCCTGTTAGATAAGATTTTCACAAAATTGCTCACATCCATCACATTATTGTTACAGGTTATTAAACGATTATTGCTTCCTGATGACGTTCTTTGAATAAAGATAAAACTCGGCTTTGTCTTATGTCAACTGACAAATAATCCTTCTCTTTCGCAAAGAAACAAGGCACTCGACAGCTATAATAGGTTTGGATACCAAGCTAATATCTTTCGTTACACAACAGTAAAGCAGATTGAGAAATGAATGGATGCTGGATCTGAAATATCTGACTGTTTACAAAATAGGTGCTTCAGCTATTGGATACGTCGATGAAGGTTAGACATCTAGGTAATTATATATGCAACATAACAGTTACTCAAGCAATTGTATGGGTTGCTAAAATCATTACTTGAGTAATGCTACGGTCACAATTGGACAAAAAGGCCCCACTGGTTAGTTGATGGGTTTTGTTTCCACTATATAGGATGTAACCCCTACGTAGCCCATTGGACCACCTTGGGGCTACCGGTCTATTTTTGATAACGGACGGGGCCCAAACAAGTTATTCAAACTAACCCGCAATTAAAATCACCCTGGGACCCGGCGACTACTATCTCCATTACATCATCTTCATTGTTATGTTGATACCCTTCTATCCAGGTGGACTCCACCCCTCCCATAGTAGGTATGTTAGCCGTACAGACCGACCATGCTGCTCAGTTATGGCGTCACCGTGACGGCTGGATGACGTACCACCAACAGAACGGCACCGCCCAGCCTCGCGTCGGGCTGGCCTGGCTCGGCTTCACGGACATCCACACTGGGATCCAGGAATATCACGTCACCGTCGGGTCGACTTTTGGTGGGACAGATCTCACGGCAAGTTTTCTCAATCAATAATTTGTACTTGAAGAAATCACAACATTATATGGCATCATGACTTCTATTGACCAATTCATCATTTATTTTGAAGTACAACAGGCAGAAAAAGGCACCACGCCATTCAACAAATAACGGACAGTCTGGTACCTTGCAAGTTGTCATCTTTCTCGTTTCAGTCATTCTGTTGTCATTCTGAGATTCTCTCAAACCTTTGGTGTTAACCGCAAAAGTCAGTTCTCCAGCAAAAAATTCTTTGCATTTGTTTGTTTGTTTGAACCTTTGTTTATTCATGAAAGCGCAAATCGGCCTACAGACAGCTTTTCATTATGTCTTTTCTATCGAACGAAACCATGATATCAACAATGCCATCTTAAATGAGATGGAATTAACCAAAATCTATCAAAAGTACATGGCCTCTTTTATTCTACATGACCTCAGACCATCTCCACCAATCATAGTGCTACATGAACTCAATTGCTATCGATCAGGTAAAATGACTGTAGCACAGACGTAAGGCAGCATGACATTATACGTATATATTGCCACATTATACACGGTGTACCTTATTATAACCCTATGGCAAAATTATCACTCCAGAGAGACTGTGTGGTCCTCCCACACCAGGAGGGTCCATCCCATGAAGACGAAGGTGCCGTTCAAGTAGCTGTAGTGAACCTCACACGGAACCTGATAGACGGGGAACACATCTATGTCACACTTTGGGCCGTGAACAAGGTATACGTAGTGAACAGTAACGCAGCGGCTATGTTGCATGTTATTGTCTTGTTTTGTGAAATTACGAATCTTTATTTCGTTTATACATGAAACCAAGGACGATATAACGTCCTTGATGAAACCTTTCAATGAAGCAAAGTTTTTTTTTCATGTTAATAGGTTGGATTGCAGAGCATTGTGGCTCATGAAGCTCTGGAAGCGGTTCCGTCCAACCCGCACAGCGGCCTCCTGTCATTGGTCAGACGATGTGACGCACACTCTTGTGAGGGCGACTGCACATGCGCACCACAGAACCAGAAATGTGATCCACTTCTCACCGGATGTCAAAACGTCCCAGGTTAGTTTTTAAACACCCTTCTGCGTATATCATGACGCGTTACTTCTTGCACCCAATGTTACTTATAACTCACTAGATTTTCATACTTCGTGAATAACAATACCTTTGATTAGAAAGGCCGATAACTGCTACGCTAACTGAAGTCAGCTATACGTGTTGACTTAATGTGGTGTCTCACTGCACTTGCGTCAAGCTTGCGTCACTGCGGGGTTCGTTCACTGCGTCACTGTTTTGTTATTTTCTCCGATTTTATTTTTATAATTTAGATATTACGAAATACGTAAAAGTACGATTTAGAAGACGATAAAATACACAAAAAGTAAGAAAATTCGTTCTTCATGTCTGAAATTCTTTCGAACCCCGCAGTGACGCAAGCGTGACGCAAGTGCAGTGAGATACCACCTTAAGTCCTAATATGTCTTGGAAATGCTGTCGATTATGAAACTGTGGTATCTTGATAAATATCATGGTAAAGATTGCTACCTGACGGAATCTCCGATTCCACTGTAAATTTAAAGATATCCCCTTAAAAAGATTTTCTTCACTTCGATTTATGTCACGTTATATGATTTAGATTAATGGATTGACTTGAAATTTAGCATTTATTTATTAATTAGAGACCATGCTAGAGAGTTCTGATCGAAGTATATGACAACAGAGACTCCGATCGGGATCTCCAACAGTAGGTCTATAATAATCACAGATTCTACCAGATTGCAGCATATTTAATTGCTTGCCAAGTGTATTTCTAAATACATGTGTTACTAACGTTTTCAAAGTCATATGTACGGTACATTCTAACCCAGGCGTTCTTCCGCAGATATCTGACGCATTTCCATCCCTCCTCAGACCTCACAGTGTATCAACAGGTTCTTGTGTACGACTTGACGGACTTGCGCAGTCAGGCAGCACCAGACACCGACGTCACACTGTCCCAATGCACTCTTGCCGCAAGATGGGAAACATTACCGGGAGGAATAGCGGTTCAAAGGTAACACCACTTTCACATTTGACATAGGCCTTCGTACGGTCGTTATGTTGCAGTCCTTTCAAACAGGTTGTGTGAGAAATCAATACTAACAAGGATCCAAGTCAACCTTTTAGTCAGTCTTTTGAAGTACGACAAGACGATAAAACGCCCAATGTCACTGTACATTGCAGTTTGCATGAATAGCACTAGATACATTAACTAAACGTTAGCAAGCGAATGTCTGTGGTTACAATGGACGTACGAAGGCTGATTAAATGTTTGATGCATTAATGTTGAAGTTGATATGTTATCAGGTATGAGTGGAGTGCGGGACAGGAGGGTAAGGCAGCAGGTACCGGAGTGTTTGATCTAAATAACGACAGGATCTGGTACGACGTGGGGCTGAGAACGTCAGCCGTGCTGAGCATCAGGCGGGACAGACGTAAGTTACAGTAAATGTTAACAAATTTGCCAAAGAAAGTTTAGATTTGCTGCTGCAATATCATCAATGGTTCTACTGTTCATAACATGATCCTATTCTCAATGCGTACTTTATTGATAATACCGGTATGATTGTGTTAAACGCAATGCAGTCACGCCTTTTGTTTCCAGCACAATTAAGACCCTACATCAGATACGTGTTCCACGTGCGAGCCTGGTACAGCAGTGACGTGTATCTGGACTTCCACTCAGACGGCGTCATGACAGACTTTACACCTCCAGCTGTGTCCAAGTCAAAGAAGGTGGGGTTTAAGTCTATATCTTTTAAAATGAGACAAGTATGTATCCACGCGTGGGAAATAGCAAACACCAAATTTCATAAGCGGTTGATAAAGAGTTAGATTACAAAAAATTTATCTTTCTCCATTCATAATGTGAATCATATTCATAACCGAAATACTCCAGACCATACGTGAGGAAAATGTTTTACATTGAAAAGAAACAAATCTTTATTACTTAACATACTTGTATGCATTGTATGCATGTATCAACCGGTTTTATGATACTACACATAGAAAGACATCCGATTGTTGTTGATTTTCTGAAGGTAGATGACATTCCAGACGTCGGTTATACCGAGGACATGGACTTCACGACAGACCCTTCCCGTGTGGCTGTAGGGTGGGAGAATGTGTTCCTGGAACCGGAAGTTGGAGTTGCGTACTTCCAAGTGTCCTTGAGCAGTTTCCCTGGAGGTAGGTGCTTTTGTAGAGGATTAAGACAACGTTAAAATGCATGGTTGTATTATAACGTTGTAGAGGTTCATCAGTCACGTATGAATACAGTTACTAGAATATTATTTTTAAAGGCATAAACACACACCTACAGGTAGGAAATGTGACGAAGGCCTTAACAAATATTCAGAATGTTACATATTCAGTAACTATACGACCAGTTACAAGAATATTCTTAAAACATAGTTTTAAAACAGGTTTAAACTTAAAATTATTGATGTCTAGCTGCACAGCTTGTTCACGAAGATCTACGCAAGTCTCGGACCTAGTCTCGTTCTCTCGCGAGACTAGGTCATTCTTAGTGAACAAAATGTGCTGCTGGACATCGATAATTTGGAGGTACGAGTTTAAACCTTTGAAAACTGTCATTGTTTTAAGAATAATGTAGTAACTGGTCGTATTATTACTGAATATATTACATTCTGAATAATTGTTAAGGTCTACGTCACATTTCCTACCCGGGAAACGAAAAATTAAAATTTATGCCAATTAATATGAAAAAGGCATGCTGTTGATTTTTTTTGGTAGGTATTGTGTTTTTGTGTTTGTTTTTTGTCGTACTTTTCTCCCCAGCCGGGCCCCTTTGTGGAAATGTGACATCGGCCTAGGGGGAAAGAATATACATGCACCAATGTCAAACATGTTGAGAGATATATTCAATAGCTTGTAAATGCAGGCCTTGTAGGCTTTGACAGCTTTGAACCCTTAGTTCTAAAAATCCGGCTTTAACATGTTGTAATGTGCTGAAAACATTAATTCAGCCGATTAGCTTTATCAAATAAACCATTGATATGCAACTTCAAAGTCGCTGGTTCCACTGTAGATTTTACACTTTACAGGAGAGGACATTGTTCCCTACATCAGTTATAACCTGTCTGACACCACGAGTGAAGTTCTGATACACAGTGTGACGCTACAGTCCGGTGTGAAGTACTTCAGTAACGTCCGAGCCTACAGCCATGCCGACTTACACACTACAGTCAGCTCTGACGGCTTCCTGGTTAGTATTGACTTTGGCGTCAGGTAGAAAATATCTAGCACAAATATTCATTTAGTCTTTAGCTATGAGCCCTTATGAGGCCATGCCGGCAGTGGGTTGTTATCCACTGTGTCTAGGACACTGTATCGATCTCATTCACTGGCATTTACCTCCCCAACCGAAGTCAAGTATCCATTTTCACACCTGGGTAAAATAAGTAAGAAAGGTTGTTCAAAGTGCCTTTTCTAAAGACAAAACTTCCAACAAGGAATACATGCGATCGAAGACGTGACCTTTCGATCAGCACGTACACAAGCATAGCCACTCGTCTATCCAAAGCCACATATGCGGTGCATGTATTGTAAGATTCATAATATTTATCTTTGACATAGCTGGAAAAAGAGTAAACGCTGTTGAGAAAAATCATTGCTATCATGGCGCTAAGAACACATTTAGAGATGACGTCTATTTGCCAATTTGAGGTGAGTCCCGCCCTGTTTATATTGTAAGACATTGCAGAAACGTAACCCGTAAGTACCTCACTTTGAAAAATGCCACGATTTTATGTCATCTGAAGGGGAAAATGCATTGTATTTTTTTTTTACTTTTCCGCTAGGTCGACGCTGAACCTCCGTCAGCAGGAGTAGTTTATGACGGATTGGACATTCACGACATGGACTATCAGAACTGCAGTTCTCACGTGGCCGCTAGCTGGCACGGTTTCTCCGATCTCCAGTCGTACATCCACCACTATGTGTGGTGTGTGGGCTCCACGCCTGGGACTGACGATATCCTGACTTGTACAGATGTGGGACTAAGTCTGGCGGAAGTGAAAGAGATTTCACCTGCACTTACAACTGGTAAGAACGTTTCGGTCCAGTATAGCCTATCATCTATCACAAAAGATCATCATAAATTCAGTAATATTTGATAGCTGTTTGATAGCTTATTGTGTAGCCGAGCTAGCGATATTTGACGTTTAAGACGTGAGAATTGATTTTAGTCGTGTTCGTATCTATAATGCAAGATTATTTTGAAGAATTTGAATGAAGAGTTCTGACTATTTGGGCCCTAGTGCTGTTTTAGGCACTTTAGCATTGCACAGGCCAGTGCCTCTTCCTGCGTAGTAGTGCGGTACAGTTTATGGACAGTTAATCTCTCTAGGAAACTGATATTACACCCGATAAGACAATGGAGGTGTTATTAAGTAACTCTGATATGAGGAATTGAGGTGTGAGGAATTCGATTTACTAGTAGACATGAGGTATTTCAAAGTTGTCGACGGAGTTAATGTTTTCTTCAGGTACAACATACTACTCTACGGTGTACGCTGTGGATGCTGCGGGGCTGACGTCATCACCCGCAATATCTGATGGGATACTGGTGGACACCACTCCGCCGGAAGTGTTGAACAAGTTTGATTTCGGACCAAACGTGCTCGGTAACCCGTCATTCGAAAATGTTCAGGTCAGTAATGCATGATTTAAATTGATCAATGATATAAGATAAAAACACAATCATTAATAAACAATAAGTGAGAGTAAGTCGATGAACACCACCTTTTATCAGACGACACCCGTTACAGTAAGAATGAGCAAAAAATTAAAAATTAAAGTTATTGCAAATGTATATTGTCATGAGAATTTGCATGTAGAAAGTACAAAGCGTAAGAACTTGTTAGAGTGAAGACCAGGATTCTACAAGCCTTAAAGCCTGAAGGACAGGTTTTAGTCGTCAAGTTTTTCAGCAGCAAAATTGCTATAATGGAAATCTAATAACATTCTTAGTGCCATTATATTACGATATCACTTTACTCTTCCGGCTTGTTCAGAGTTCTGCAAACACCAACCTTACAACAGACCTTGGAAGTGCTGATAACGCCACCCTTACGGCAACAGGTGAAAAAAGTGACAGTCATTCAAGTCTTACGTCAGACGACGACATTGTAAGTAACACCAACTTGACAGCAGACAACGGCAAGTCAACCCACTGGAACATCTCCGGTGTAGCGGCAGTGATGTCCCCGTCCACGGCAGTGTCTCACCACGGGGTTTCCTACCTCCTTCTGCACGGGTCCATCTCACAGCTCATCCCGACCAGTCCTGGTGAGAGATACCGCCTGACGCTTCACGCCTCTCCCATCTTCCCCTCCAACACACCAGTGGTGGCACAGGAGGGGTACGTCATTGATCCCGGCATGCACTGCGTGTTCAAACTGTATCAGCGCCCGTCCCACCTGGAGGGGGTGGAACTACATGTGGACAGGAACATCACGTGGCACAAGCACGTGTTCTACTTCACAGCTGTAGAACACGTGTCTGAGGTAGTCATCGGATCTGTAGGGCCTTGGAGCGGGATTGCTCTGGACGATGTAAAGGTAGGGTCAACAAACTGATTGACTATTACAATTATCTTTCTCGTGTGGGCTGCGCCAATGTACGCTAGGCATTGGCAAAGTGGCGTAAATTTTAACCTGACATTAGGATGCTCGTCTAAGTTTGGAATCTAATTGGAAACCAAAACTATGACATTGGTACGGCCATTTTGTTTGTAGAGTTGTCACGTATTTTACTCTTAGACTAGTGTGACCACAAGCCAAGGAGAACATTCGCAAATTTTCGCGAAATTTTCTGTCACAATAATCTAGCGCAGCTCGGTGAGATAACCGCTTTAGAGACAGCAAACTTAACAAGATAGGAATCATTTTGCATTTCACGCATGTTGGCCTAATTTGTTGCTGTCATAAAACTTAAACGTATATACTTAATGTAGAAATATTTCGACACACAAGGCGTAGTTTCTTTAAAACATGGATTAATGCAATGCTTCATAAATAACATTGTGCAAACTGTCTTTGAATATTTTTATTACAACAGATGGAGATAATTTAGCTGTCGTAAACGTCATGTTCTTGCTGTAGATACCCTTTACCTAATAAGAACATCCCTTAATACCCTACATGCCTACAGGTCCAAGAGATGCGGCTGGGGTCCCGCCCTCCTCCAGCCAACCCCAACCCGATCAACCAGCTGACCAGTCCTGTCCACCTGGAGACCAGCTTCGCGCACGACTGTACCTCCGTGCACGCCACCTGGGACTTTGTGGACCCGGAGAGTCCGATAGTCGGCTATAGCTGGGCCATCGGTACAGTCAGAGGTGAATATGAACTCTTGTCGATATTTTTGACATTTATCTTTAAACATTTGTATATTTTTTATCTTCTTTGTCTGATTGCAAAACGTATTGAATGGAATTTTGTATCTTTTGTACCAAAATTTTGTCTTGTGGCTTTGTTCGGTAGCTCGTAATTCGGTATACAATGTTTACACTTATAGCTGCCAGTAGCTAGCAACCTAAGTTCAACATGAGGTTTTAGCAAATGAACGAGCATAGATCTAGTCATAGATGGACTAACATAATTACATTTCACCCATACCACAGGTATGGAAGAAATGTATTGTTTGTCCTGAAGTCTCTTCTGTTGTCAAACCTTTAAATCTATTCATGTCCGTCTTGTCTGGACCAAACGGCCTACACTTTGGCACAAGGGTAGAGATGAATATTTCAAAAAGATTTTCTGGCCATTTTTAGACCAAAAATGTATATTTTGGCCGCTGTACTTTGGTATTACAATCAAATGACCTAAAGTTTGGTATAGGAATGCACTGGACATATGACCACATGAATTCGGTAACACTTTTAGCACACAGCACAACAAAATTAATAATTTCATCACTTTATACCATTTTTACAGAAAAAGTACATTCGTGGCTCCTGTACCCTGGTAATACAACCAAATCACCTAACATTTGGTATAGGGGTGCCCTGAATATTTAACAGCATAATGATTCCATTTGTTGAGCGAAGGTATTTTTTGGACTTGTTTATTTTACACGTGAGTACTACTGGAAGGGTCCACTCTCGCGTGAGGGCAATTATTCTTAATTCAATTTTTGACCACGGTGATCATATGCGAAGTACATTTTCAAGTGGAAGTGTGAGATGGGTAAAGTTAGCTGTATTTGCTCACAAATGTTGCCTGTCAAATGTAAGATAACATATGAATCACTTTTATTTTCTTGCAAAATTCACGTGTAGACGCCTGGACAGTGGCCCAAACAAATAAAATGATACAATGTACTTGTATAGATGATGATTTCCTTATTTCCTTTTTGTTCCATTTCTTAAGGTGGAACTCAGCTACAAGACTTCAAGACCGTCGGAAGAAGCACGCATGCGCACAATGAAGATGTGAGACTGAGTCATGGATCGTTTGTTCATGTGACAGTTGTGGCTAAAAACGAGGCCGCTCTCCGTTCTGTTGTGTACTCGAACCCAATTCAGGTGGACTTGACACCTCCTGTCATCTCTTGGATCAAGGTCAGCCATATGTCATAGTAGAGATTGTGATCTGACAGAATCACAGATCTCTGTAGACAGAGACTACGATCAAGATCTATACCCAATTCTGCCTGTAGACATCTCGAACGCAATTTGTTTATTCACATTGTCACTTGAGATCAACAGAATTAACTTGATATTTATAATTCATATTAAAATTGGTGACCATCCTTACACATTCCTAAAATCCCAATCGCAATCGTCGTCGACGAAAACTCTAATCGGGATCTCAACCGGCAGAATCAGAATCGGTGAATCAGCTGACATGTATGCGAACACGGTCAAACCGTATGCTCAAATACTCAACGTTTCATCAAGCTGTATTGGCACCGAAATTCTTTGGCTAAAGTATCTGCTTTATGTTATCTTATCATATTATTATTGAACTTCTGTTGTTTCTCAGGACGGCAGTGAGGAAGAGGACGTAGACTTCCAGCAGTCCGAGATCATCACAGTCCACTGGAACGTGACTGATGATGAGAGTGGTGTGGATTTCTGTGAAGTCGCGTTAGGTAAGACTGAGTTGTCTCCAAAGATCTTCAGGGCTTTGTGTTCAATAATATTCTATTCTCTTCCGATTAACATACTTTTGATATTCTCCTTTACAACAAGGTTTGAGTCCAGGGTCATCCGAAGTCCAGCAGTTTACCCAGCAGCCATCAGTCTGTAGCGCCACCTTTGACCTTTCCGGTCACCTGACCCACGGTGATACCGTCTATTCTACTGTCCGCTGTCATAACTACGCAGGGATGACGTCACACGTGACATCAGACGGCGTCACCATTGTCAGTCAGCCGCCAGACAGGTGGGATGACTAGAAATTAAGAGCCTTATGCAACACGTTGAAAGCAGAGTTGGTAGAGTATTTTTTAGCTCAAAACTTCAAATTAGTGCCTTTAAAAATTGAAAAAAAAATTATCATGTAGACTTTCTTTGACCTAGCGTGTAATTCTGACATTGTGGCTCCTGTGGAAGTATGCGGACTGAGCTTATCACACAATTCCTTTGTTGTGATCATTTCTATTCTGCCCGTGCGGTCCATTAAGTAATTAAAGATTGATTGAACTATAATTGCTTTTTTGTGAGCAACGTTTTGTCTTACATCTTGTCCCCGTGCAAGATGTGGCGCCATGTGATAAATGTGTTCCCAGGCGGTCGCACGAGCCTCGCTCAATTGTGACTAGCCTCCGTTGCAGTCTTCGAAACGGGGCTGTGTTTTTTTTTGGAGGGGGGGGGGGTCGTTGGTTCACGATTTTCAACGTTGGTTATGTTCTCTTGTGCCGGGAAAGGGAGTTTGCCGAGGAAGGGAGTTTGCTGTGGACGGGAGTTTGCCGGACTGGGCAAAGACTCGCTATCATGGCAAACTCCCTTCCTCGGCAAACTTCCTTTCCTGGCACAAGATAACATAGCTAACGTTGAAAATCGTGAACCAACGCCCCTCCTTCCCCAAAAACCAGCCCCATTCCGAAGACAACGGAGGCTACAATGTGACGGAGATGGTTTTCAAACATACGAGCGACCCTCTGTCGATCTTACAATCGGCCGACCTTACAGCGATCAAGAAGTACGGCTGATGTTCGTCGACAATGTTAATGGGGGATTAGCACGGGAGTCACGGAATATTAAGCCACGGTCCACTGTTCATTGTGCTTGTCTGAAATAGATAATGGAATTTCCCCGGTATAATAAACATGTAAATAGTGTACATAGCGTCTAGTTCCTCTGTCTGGACCATTTGAAGATTACCTCTTCAGTGACGTGTTTTATTGTGTGTTTCCTCTGCATCAGTGACCACGCCATAGTAGAGACCATGAGTGAGCCCCAGTCCTACTACCCGACCCGCGCCTCCCATCAGTCTGCTGCTGACGTCATCCACCTGTCATGGGAAGGGTTCTTTGATGTTTCCGGCATTCGGAACTACCAGGTAGCTATAGCCCGTCAGTAACTAGACATGGAATCACGGACTTTAGTTAAACGGAATAACGGACTACTAGATAACTGTCAAAAATTCAACTGAATGTTAACTTTTCACTCCAAAAATTCCTAACTAATCATCCTTTTTCGAATAGCTTTCATGAATAGCTTCTTCATGAATAACTTCTTGAGGTTGGTAATTCATAGGACCAAGATAAGGTTTTAAGTGATATTAACCTGACGACCTTTTGGTAATTTTATGATGTAATGCAAAAAAACATGCTGTAAGAAGTAGAGTTCCGTCAGGCACATTAAGGAATGTAGATAAGGAGTTACCGAACCGCAGGCCATGTAAACTCTGTAAATGACCTTAAGGTTATGGTTTAAGAACTAAATTTTCACTAAATTACCATTGCATGTTTTGCTATGTTTTGTAGAAGCCCACGGCTTCAACGGTGTCAGTGGTGTGTTTGTATCATAAGATACATTGATACTACATCAATATATATTATTGATAAGAGATACATTGAATTAAATTGAGGCTTTTAAAGGTACATGTACCCACTAAGATTTTGGCCCCAAAATTGAAAATATTCTCGAAAACAAAATATTGACGCGAATTATCTATACAACAACTTATTTGCCTCAGGATTTAATATTCCAGGTGTTTGTGAACTTTATAAAGATAGGCTGCAAAAGGTCCGCTGAGTTCGAAACACCATCACAACCCTCCTGTTTGTTAACAACATCCTGGCCACAGGCATGGCCCCCAGGGTGTGGTAATCATTTATTTAATCATACTCCAGACTGGCTAGATAGGAGAACAATCAGGATCTTCTTTGGAAACACCCATTTCTTATCACTTCAGAGTAGAATAATCATGATCTTAGTCTATTTTGTAGGTATCAACAACATGAGGTTACATTCCCTTCAAAACTGTGATAAATCGTGTAAGGATTTGGTTTTACAAAAACTACGGTGAAACTGTAGACGGACATCCAGCTGGGCAGTCAGGTACACAAGACAGTAATCAGCCATATGTGGGCATGTTCCTGTTGGAAGATGTTCCTGTTGGAGGATCACAGTTTTTGTATGATGCAGTGGTGTTGAAACTTCTCTCCCTGAATATTGGCATTCAATGCTATAGGGTTGATTCAACTTTAATACCATGTAAAGTCGAGGGAAGAAGAATGTACTTTTTGTATTGGCCTAATCTTACATAGAGAACCTTTGAACATGTTCTTTTCCTATGTATAGTGTCGTGTGGCTGGCCCTGGTTTGACTGACTTCCCGTGGATTGATGTTGGTCAGACCGGACAGACTCACGCAACCCTCTCAGCGCTCCAACTGCACAACTACAACAGGTATGACGTACACGTCAGAGCTGTCAATCACGTGGGCTTGGTCAGTCATGACGTCACCTCTGAGTTCTATGTGGAGATGGAGCGACCGCTGGTAGTGGGTACGTTCCGTCAGTTTTTTTTCCTTTGCCGTTTTTTCCAATGCCTTTGAAATTCACCATACTTTATTAGATTAATGTCTTTTGTACATCAAATGCAAACGCGATGCCCAACTTTAAAGTTAACAGTTCTTGGGCCACAGAACTTCGTGATTGCCGCCTTATGCGTTATTTGGTGTAAGAGGGACCAGGGACTCATCTAAAGCTTTTTGGTACATGATATCAATATAAAGCGCTATTACTTTGCAAGGATATAACGCTAGTTCACCTTTGTCCCCGGGGTAACCTTTATCTGTTGTTTTAGGAATATCAATTCGACGGACAGAAGTTTCAAACTGTAACAATTTAAAAAATGTTTTAATTTGAAGCCACCGTAGTTGACTTGATATCCCTAATACACTGTTTTTTTAACAAAGGACATATGTTACCCCGCGGATAAAGGTGAAGTAGCGTTATACTAGTATGTATGACATCCCTGCATTGTATGTTCGTTCCCAACCACAGGAAGCAAGTTCAAAAGCTTGTGGCCCCAACAGGGAGTGATGCTGTTCGACTGGACAGGTGTGTTCCTCAGCAACTCCTCACTCATTTACGAGGTGTCCATAGGAACCACGGCAGCCGGAAGTGACGTCATGCAGTGGAGAGAAACGGAGAACACCGAGATGCGTCTTGACGATGTGGACAGCAACAAAGAGCACTATGTCGTTATCACAGCTGTCAATCAAGCCGGACTGTATACGACTGAGAGTTTCGTGATGTCCTATCTGGGCAGTGGGTGAAGGAAATGATAAAAATATATACACTTGCGTGCTACCTAGTGGTTTTTCAATTTTTACTTAAACACAGAAATGAGGGATGGTTACTATCCATTGTAACATAGCGTGGAAGTAATTCTAATAAGTCATGTTAAACATTTTTAACCTGGTTGTTGCTAGTAACTTCAATGTTGTGCGTCACTTCGCAATAACCTGCGTTACATGACCTTGGTAGACTTGTTGTATATCAAACGTGAACAGTTTGAGGAAAGTCCAATGGAGAAAGGGGGGTACTAGTAAATTTGAAAATGACTGTCAACTACTAAATATCACCAACTACTTGGAGGACACATTGAAACAGTCGCGTCCATTTTTACATAGTTAAGATCCTCTCCCAAGCAACCAACTATCTTACCCAACCAGCAACCACCAGTCCAAAAGGGGCATTCACCCTCCACTCAACAACCAAAATTGATCGAAAGAAGCTAGCAGACATAAGTATTTCTGCCGCCATAGTTATCCTGAGTTTCTTTTTTGGGGGTTGTTAACGTTACGTCTTGGTAATATAAAAAGGCACCCAAAAATGGAAATGGCAATAAGAGCCCCTATTTCTCTTGTCTAAATTTCGTTCTTCTCCTTCTAACTAGGATTTCCATACCATGCATCAATTACCGAACCAAGCAACTTGTAGGTAGCAACCGTTTGTGGTCAGTCCCTTGGTTGCTAGCGCTTATGACAGATTTTACTGTATCAGGCGATGTTGGACACCTCGCAAAGCATGAGAGGATTTTTTTTACATTATAATTTTATAAGTTGCTTGATACAAATCACAAACTGCAGTTTCAGAATGATATAAATACACGAGTTTGATACATAACTCCAATCATAGTATCAATATTAACGTAATGATATAGTAATAACATGACACTGAACTCGACACAGAAAGGTTGGAATATCATATTTCAGTTGTTTGATTTTAAATGTATCATACATCAATAGAAAGCTTGTGTAATTTCCTTTCCTATAGTATCAAGCGTGATATGATTGTAAACTCATGAAACAAGCACCATTGACCAGAAAAGAAGAATGACGTGTCTGTATTGATTATATAAATAAGGTATTCATTAGAATAGCGGACATTCTGTTACATGCACCTGGAGGTAGCTTCTCCAATATGTTATTTTAGTGTTTAAGAACAGGTGCGTTTACCTGTGTGTTTCTCAAGACTGGTACTTTACCAGTATTTTGTAGCATTTCGGAACAGGTATATCAACTTGCTCGTAGATAGTGTTCCTAATGAGAAACTAGTATTCACTTGTGTTTTTATTAGTGCTTTGGAAATATTTCCAGCACAAGAAAGAATATACTGCGACAAAATGAAAACATATACATGTAGATGACTTATTCTGCACCGTAGATGGTGATTTATACGTTTGCGATAGCACTTTTTTATGCACTTGTTAATAAAATTCACCTCAGCTTCAAGAAAGTGTCTTTTTCATTTCAATGGGAGGTTTGTTTACATCGAATCATATAGCATCAACTTTCGATATAAAAGGTAATAAGGTGCCATATAGGTACCAGGTAACACACCATATACGTTACTCCCAAGTGCAATATAGTACCAGGTAGCACACCTGATATGTAGTACCCAGTTGCAGGTTTCTTATGATTGTGTCAAGGAAAAGTCTATGAATGTGTTGATATCGTCAGCAGTGTGTTCCGAGTTGAAGGTAGGCAAGGTCGCTGTGACACCGGTCGCCTGCGGTGACGGGCGTATCATGTAGTCCCCCGGAAGTGGAGACGGCGTAATCAATCCAATTAAGAACAGGTTAAACCAAACAGATGATAATTAGGGATGCCACGTAGCACATAAGTGTGAAGAACACAGACACGAGGCAGTAACACACGAACAAGGGACAGAGACGTACGTTTGTCACCCAGCGAAAGACGCTGGAGGAAGGCAGCACTGTGCAGCGATCTCGAAACCATGTGTATACTACCACCCCACCCTGATAGAGACGGCGGGGGACCAGTAACATTGCTTCACTAGCTGTTCAGATACAGAACAGCCTTAGATAAGTATTACCTTGTGTCGATTAATGTTGACATCCAGGTACTAAGATTCAATAAATACTAGTTACTCAAGCGACTGGATATGATTTTGGAAACGGTCAAACGTTTCAGGTAGCCACCAGTCCCTCCCTACCAAATGATTGGCTAAGAGAGTCAGATCACGCTAAGGTTAATAGGAAACAAAAACATACTTATTTACGGCCTGAAGGGCTTCTTGTGATTGTATTTATAGACGTTTACAATATATTATTTCATTAAGTGTGTTGGCCGTCTCCGGATGGTAAAAAAAGTTTGCTATTCTAGTGCCGATGTCATAATTAAAATTTACTTGCTGTGGCCTTTTATTGTTCACAAACAAAGACACATACTAAAACGCCAGATGAATCATTTTCCAATGTATCCTTCCTTTACACAATTGCTACTCGCCTACCAAATATCATGAAGATCCATTCACAGCTTCTCAAGATATAGTTTCCTCAGATAAGCACACAAAAATACACAGCACGTGCAGTGCCGTAGGAAAACATACTCCACATACAGGTACCCTGTATCCGCCTGCCTATCCAGCCATATAGTGTTCTGAAGCCTAGCCTTAAGGCGGGGATTAACCCCTCTTAACCCACTACACATTAACTGTACGTTCCATCTCTTAAGAATTTTACAGGTTACTCCGGTCGCATTACATCTCACAATGCAGGGTTAGTGCAGTCATGGTTCATCCCTGATCCCCACAGTCCAACCAAAACATATAGCACTAGTCTCGGTCCTGTGCAGAC